>CAIGRO010238963.1:0-14287 GCA_903798355.1 Fraxinus baroniana | reverse complement strand
TGTGGGAACGATATTCGGACTCATAAAGCCCACTTTATTACTTGTAACGAATCGTACAATTGCGGTGATTTTTATTCGAAACAAATTTTCGTGAACATAACTCGTGCTCCATCAACGCTAAAAGAGAATAGAAATTCACAATTTTAATTTCAAAATCAATAAACATTTTTTAAAAGCATGGAAATACAAAAAAATATGAGTATAAACCCAAAAAACCATCTTGAAAAATCATAAAATAACAATTTGTTGCAAAACAAACATAAATTAGCTCAATAAATTAACAAAATACTAACTCGGTATCTTGTCGAAATAGTAATCAGATAACAAAATTAATTATCTACAATCAAAACTAGAAAAAGCCTAAAAGTATGAAACGGATAAAGAACAATATATATAGTATAATGGAATTGGCACCAAGCCATGCCCCGCTTTTTCTAAAAAAAAAAAAGCAAATAGCGAAAAAATCAAGGCAATAATTTTTCTAATAAAACGAATTAAGTTTGAAGGGATTGTGTTAAAGGACATTTTCTTTTTAGTTCTTTAGTTGTTCACACAAGATATTTTATTGCGCATATATGTTGTAATGCCTCTTCCAACGAAGCTCTAAGCAAGGCCAAGTGGTAGCTACACAACAAGTGACCCTAAGCCCACACTCCAAGTCATTCTGCCCATGTGGCAATTTGGCCAAACCCTAATTTGGTTGAACCCTCATGAAGAGTTGAGCCATCATGTATGAGGTGAGATAGATAGAGGCAATTTAGAGAAGATCTTCATACGAGATTTTGTATCAAGTACATGATGTGACAACTCACTGAATAGATGGCACTACTCAATCAAACAAGTAAAGTCTAATCTTATATGTCAGGTCTAAGACTACCCAGCTATCACAAAATTAAATGTAGCATTGTTTAGGAATGATTGATTTATGTCTATGACAAGAGACCCTGATCGAGAGGATGAGGCCACGTGTATTTTTATCCAACGACTCTTACTCATCATTTTCTACTATAAAAGGTCATATTTAGTGGCATTTCAAGGTAATGCAAATTTAGGCTCTCAACTTACAATTTTGCTCTCTCTTTACACTTACTATTACTCACGAGTCCAAACCCCGTTTTACTTAAAGTGGCTCACGTCTTTAGCATGTCTTACACCTAAATATATACTCTTACATAGACTGGCTTGACCATCGGAATGCCTACGGCCACCTCCCTCACCACCAGAGATCGATCGTACACTTTAATGGGTTGTTCAAGTGTATAGGAAGGAGCTACATGGGCCTGAGAGGAGTTGGAATTTGTTGGCCATGCAACCTCTACAAAAAATGAGGTTAGCAGATTGACGTTGTTTGTGGTAAACCACACTATAACCACAAACATTCTGTAGAAAAAGCATACAAAGAGTGCTTAAGCCCCTCCCTTAAAAAGGACTTTGTTCTTGAAGAAAGAACAAGTGGAAGCATCTCGAGGAAAAGAAAATTCTAAGCTCGACACAGTTCATTAACATGTGATACTTCTCGAAAAATGAGTATTTAAAGTTTAAGATCCACTTAGAAGAGTCTCTCTAAAGAAAAAATATGTCTCCTCAACATGAATTCAAGCAATGAGCAAGTGGAAGCCTCAAACACAGAAGATTCGAAATTCAACTCAACATCTAGGGTGTTTACTCTTTGAAAAATGAAAATTTTGAGGACAGAGTCCACTCAAATAAAAAAGGCATTGTTGCATTTTTCATATCGCAAGTGTACGGTATTGTAACAAGTAATATAGTGGACCTTTGAGTTCGGATTATCATTTCCACGAGAACTATACTTTAGTCTTAATCTATTTTTTCTAACTCCAAGTGGTAGCTACACAACCAGTAAACCTAAGCCCGAACTCCAAGTAATCCTGATCATGTGGCAATTTGGCCTAACCCTTTGGGGAGCTAAACCCTTATGGATGAGGTAAGACAGGTAGATGAATTTTGGAGAAGATCTTCGTACAGGATCTTATATCAAGTGGATAATGTAACAACTCGCTGATTAGGCATCTTTATTCAATCAAACAAATCAAGTCTAGTCTTACATATCAGGTCTAGGACTGTCAAGACGTCACAACATTAAATGCAGAATAATTTAGAAATGACTGATTGATGTTTATGACAAGAGACCCCAACCGCTAAGATGAGACCATGTGTCTCTTCATCCAATGATTCTTACTCATCATTTTCTACTATTAAAACGCACACTTAGTGTCATTTCAAGGTAATGCAAGTTTAAACTCTCAATTTACAACTTTGCTCTCTCTTTACTCTCACTATTGCTTCCTAGTCCGAACCCCCTTTTACTTCAAATGGCTCATGTCTTTAGCACATCCCCCATCCAAATATATACTCTTACACAGGCTGACTTGACCATCGGAGTACTTGTGGCCACCTCCCCCACCACCGAAGATCGGTCATACGCTCTAATAGTTTGTCCAAGTGTGCGAATGGAGCTACGTGGACATGAGAGGAGCTAGAATCTGTTGGTCACGCAACCTCTATAAAAAGTGAGGTCAACAAATGCCTTTTATTCTATCTTGAAAATTGATAAGAATAATTTATCGAACAAAAGTTACAATTGAAAGAGTATGGATCTTAATTTTTCTAAAAAAAGATGCATATGTTAACTGTGTGTAGCTAGCTATTAACATCAATTGCTCTTATAAAATCCCTTGTTTGATGGTATGTTCTAAGATATCCTACCTCAGTATTTTTTTTTTATTATTTGTTAATTGCTATTCATAATAGTTTATATCTAACTGAATTGTTGAAATATTGTTGAATTCTTTTTGTCTTGTCAATTTATTACTGCAACGAGAATTTTCAATAAAGAAACGTGAAAATGGCACTTTGTAACAAAATGAGAGATGCTATTCTTGCTGATTATGATACTCTTTTATCGAATGAGGATTTGTTCAGAAAATAGAAGTAAATTGTGTTATAGATGAATTTCATGATTCAAAACCTTGTCGAAAACAACTTCAATATCAACCCAATCTCCTAGGATAAGAGGTCAAGCTCTAGGGCTGAGCTTTTCTATTATATCATTTATTGACTTCTATAGTATATTTAAATTATATTACATAGACTTTCTTAAATTTTAGTCCTACCCACATAAATTCTTGGATCTGCCCCTGTTCATGTCATCTCTATATATGTTCAACAACGTTGAAGGTAAATATCAACTAATCGTCCAATTCTGGTAGTTTGTGTGTGCAAGACACTGTTGAAAAACAATGACTAATCTCGTAGTTTATGAGTGCAAGATGCTGAAGCGCGGTTCCTAGATCAAATACCCTATAATATCTTGACACACTTGCGTTGAAAAACAATAACTAAGAGAACTTGCAGTCTTTATGTTTGTAACAACTCTCAAATTTCCCTTGTCGTGTTTCTCATAGATTCTTACAGGAAACTTTTGTTATTTCATATATTAAAATAACTCGATGAGAAAATAACTCTGTACATGTCCTTGTTATGAGGCATGCAACTGCTGAATAAACGTAGGATGAGAACTGAAATTGTAGATTTTCTTAGATCCAACACTCTCTTTCAGAGTTAGCTGTTGAACTTTTGTTCAGTGATGTTTGTTGAAGCCTGTAGCATGCATTAAAACACTACTTAAACAAGATAAAAGCACAAAGTAGGCTAAAAATTATATAAAACTAACAACTTTGGAAGAATATATGCCAATGCAGTGAGCAGATCAGTGATAAAGAATTATTAGAAAAACCTTTCATTACAGTGAAAATAAGAAACATTATATATGAAGTAAATTTCATGCTTACCCCGACCGATGTAACAAAATTGCAAACTGCACATTTTACAGAAGGTGCCCCATACGGGTACATCAACAGCATTCGGCAATTCCCACAATTCACATGTGCTACTTGATTTGCTTTCACAATGGACACACTTGTTATTTATGATATTTCAAACGATGGGAAAACACAGATAGATATATTTGTACCTTCCAAAGCTAGATTGATCGTGTTGCAACAAGAGCATTGCACGCTTGTTGCACCACGAATGTGCATTAGTAATGTGTGGCAGCCTCCACAAACCAATTGAGCCATTTCAGTGCCTGCTCAAGTGCCATTAGATGATTATGACAACTATTTAATTAGGCATTTAAATGAATATTAGAGTCATCAAAACATATTTGAATTGAACACTCGATTTTGAGGCGAGTATGGATATAAACCTGGAGGAGGTGCAGATGTGACTGCATTGCATACAGCACAACATACAGAAGTTGCTCCAACTGGATAGAGTAAAAGGTTTTGACAACCTGAGCACACAAGCTGGCTCTGTGCTCCTAATGACCAGCATAAGGAGATAATTACTATATAATCCACAAAGCAGAGCACTATGCTCTGATGCAGTTTCAAAGAATTAATTAAAAAATGTTCTTGATGATAAAAGACTATCACAAAATTTATTTATGAGGAAATGTAGGACTATCTAGCTATCTTGTTCAATATTTGGTTATGATATATCTCAATTTACGTTCGGACCAGTGAAGTCAGGATTTCAGGTGTTTCTCTCTCAATTAAGCCTGATTTCATTTACTGAGAAGAGAAGAATAAAGGTATGGAATTTTGTTATCTTTTAGTTGTGTCTTATATACCCAGCTCCAACAGTACTGGCCAGTTAATAATCACCCTCCATTTCTTGACAAAAAAGGTTCATCATTCTTACCATCTGGCATCTGCATGTTAAAATAAAAATAGAATTGAGATTTTACCATTGGCGGGTGGCGTGAAAGGTGCTGAAACCGTTGGATATGGAGCAAGAGGAGTCGGCATTCTGAATCTGACTGATATAGGTAGTCTTTCTCTCGCAAATTCTTAAAATATTTCTATTTCATACAGCTCAATGAAACAGTTCCTTTCATCCTCAAAATGCCCTGGAAATTAAGAATATACAAATAAAAGTTGACTTCAAAAATTGCTAAAGTATAAGACGTAATGTAGAGAATGCGGATCTTACCAGTAAGCACTCAAGTATACTTAAGACACTCTGCAAGCCATAAACTCAGTGGACATCATCAAGTGAGATGAGTGTGGCATACACACGCCTTTGCGAGTTGCATATGGAAGGGAGAGGGAGATTTGGGTGGTAAGAATACAATTGGTAAGCGTTTGAAAAGGTAAAGGAAGGAAATTTGACACTGATGTGATATTTAATAATGGAGTTCGATTGTATGTAATTTATTTTGGCCAATGAAAGTGGAAGTGAAGCTGAAAAGTATCCAGCAAAGTAGGTGTACTAAAAAAAAAACAGTGGAAATTTGGGAGCCACAATAATCTTTCCCTCATAAAGTTTGGTTGTGCTACACCAAAATCCTAGTTAGTGAATCCTTTGATATACTGGTAATGAGAGGAGTAAAGTCTAGTGTTTTGAATACATAAGTAGGTAAAGAGTACATGTGTTGAGCTAGCAAAGAAGTACCAACTCCTAGAGAAGTTTGAGCAAGGCCTTACTGAAAGTGAAGTGAATTATTGATTGTATCTTAAAGACCCTTACGCCCTTGTCTCAATCGTCCAAAGGAGGAATATGTGCATCTAAGAGATCTTTGACATTGTGTCCAATCTCGAAATTTGTTCAATACATATAACCAGCAACAAGAAAAACAAATGCAATAGTTAGATGATGACAAGCATATCGGTCAGCCAAAAACTGCGATTGTGGATGAACATATTTTAAGTACGCAGTATTGGCATCTCATATATTTGATCTTCTAAGTTAACTAACTGCTACAAGTGGGGTAGATAATATGGTCAATTTGCAAAGCATTCGGGGTCATAATAATAATGAAGGTTAAATCATTTTCATAAGTAATGCATACCCCAACTTACTTCAGAGAGAATCCAGTAAAAAAGCTTCGATCAAGTAGTAATTGTTGGTAAAAATAACAACGTTAATAATAACCATTTTCCAGCATAAACTGAACATGCTTTGAAACAATCTGTCATTGTTAGTTTTCTGCGGCAAATACATTGAAAGCTATAGTAAAATTATGCAAATTAAAGATAATGCAGAAGGACTGGTCTCTTCTGCTATTGAACTAGGATTCGCGTGTAATACAACACAGACGCGCAGTAAGTAAGTGGACAAGATGGGAAACCAAAAATGTGTGAAACTGGAAAGTACAAATAAAAGAGCAATATTTAGAAAGTGGTGTATGAATTAAGAGAACTGCTAGGGTGCCCGGGTTTGGTGCCCGGGCCCCGTGACAGGGCGCATGTGGCGCCCCCCTATTGGTGGGGCGTCTGCCGAGGCAGACGCCCCACCAATAGGGGGGCGCCACATGGCGCCCCTGTCACTTGGCCCGGTCACCAACCCGGGCCAAGTAGAATTTTCCATGAATTAAAGGATGAGCATGGGCAATTACCTGGATTGATAGATGACCATACATGATGACAGGACCACTTCTTCTCATCTTTCTTGGCTTTTCTCCGCATTCTCTTCATTGATCCCAACTGGATATTCTTATTTCACTTGTAGACAAATCCATCAACAACTTATCTTCACCATTATCCAAACAAAAAATAGTGCACCACTCTTTTTCATTCACAATTTCTTCTAAATAACGTCATGATGTCAACTTTCAACACCCAAAAGAAGTTAAATTTCACCATCAGTGGTCTTGCAGCTTCCACTGACGAGCTCATTTAGCTAAAAGATGACTAACCCACAGATATTTTCACGAATGGGGAGGATAATATATTAAACACCATGAATATGTTCCAAACATAAGCTGTACTGGACATGATTAATGAACTAAAATATGTGACTGTATGGCTGCTGATATAAAAAGAAAAAAAAAAATGCCTTTAATAGGCACTTGGCCAAGCAGTAAGGGAAGGCCATCCACTTCAAAAACCAATAAATATAAGGGTATGCCGAATTAAAATCTAACTTTAATATAAGTCAAAGTCAAACAATCAATATCAACCACATATTTCATGGGTCTCGCATCTTTTCAACCACTCATTTCAAAAATTTCTATCACAATCCACTAAAAATCTGATTTAATCCACACCGAACACCCTCTAAGTATGCCAAACCATCTTTTTTATTTGTATACTGAACCGAATGATAGTTAACGACAACATTAATAATTCCAAACAAAATTAGAAATTTGAAGAGATCCACCGTAAAAGAATTCATAAAAACGTAGGGTGTTAATTCTAATATTAGAAGAATTTCTTAACGTAGGGTGACACAAAAATCTGTGGACCCTAAAATCTCTACATCACTTTCATAAGGAGGCAAAAAAAATCTCAAAACTTCATTTGATGTACCCTTTATAACCATAAAGGGCCTCCCACGAGACACATATCTATCTTGAATCCTTTTCGTTTGCCATGTGCCATTACAAAACAAGATCTTCTCTGATCTTAAAATCACTAACTTGTGTATTGTAACATTCCAAATTTTACTAAATTATTAAAGGCAAATTTAAAAGAGGATAAACGTATTCTTCTTCAATCAAACCAGCGTCATTTATTATACTGAAATGAAAAATTAAAACGCTAACTTAGGAGACATGTCCAATCAACGAAAGTATAGAAAGAGAATTTTCACGAGCCGAGCCAAGACAATAGGCATGTGTTTGGCACCCATTTTTGGAAAATTCTAAATTTTGGAATATTGATTGATGGAATAATGTGTGGTTGAAAAGTAATGAAAATATTTAGAAATTGGTGCCAAACAAGCTCTAGGAGTTCATAAAACATTGAAAGAATTGTAGAGATTGTCATTGTCATCTAGATGGGTGATAATCACCATTGGCAATAGATAGCATCATACGAGTGGGAAGGATGCAAACATTCCACATGGCGCCAACTTAGAGCTAGTGGTACAATATGACGACTAATAAGCTCTAGGAGTTCATAAAACATTGAAAGAATTGTATGGATTGTCATTGTCATCTAGATGGGTGATAATCACCAATGGCAATAGATAGCATCATTCGAGTGGGAAGGATGCAAACATTCCACATGGTGACAACTTAGAGCTAGTGGAACAATATGATGACTAATATCTTCCACACTCGAAAAGAAAAATAAAATGAAGTGATCTAAAAACATGACCTTCAACTCATCAATCAAATTTTCCTTGTACGACTTTTTTTTTTATAACCTTGAATGTCCACATCAGCTTGCGCACACCTCCACTAATCCCAAAGAACCCTGAAACTTACGACCGGATACTCACTTCAATGACCCTGAGGGGACTCGAACCTTGAACGACTTTTTGCCTGCATCTTATATATAGCAAGTCTTTAATATGACTGTAAGGTTTTTTTTTTTTTTTTCAGTCACTTGGCTTCCCTGTTTTTTAACAGAGAAATCTTGTTAAGCATATTATACCGAAGACCTAAAACCCTCCCCTATCCGTTGATCTCCAGGCCGTTCAATCAATTGTTCCTTTGAATTGGAAACAAAAATATTAGTTATCTTCATATTCTATTAAGATATTTGAAATGATCCAAATTCAAATCATTTAAGATCAGTTAATTAATAGCTGTTAACTTGAGAAATGATAAGTTATAGGGACATAACAACCTAATACCAGTTAAAATACCAAACAATTCCACCCTTTTGAAAAAATAATCTATACCCAAAAAGGGAGAAAAAATAAAAATAGCTCTGGATAGATTAAGAATGGCTGAAGTGATACATGTGCTAGATTCAGATTGATAAGTCTATGTTTACGAAATATGCGAGCAATGCCTTAAGTATAATCAGTTAATTCAAGTCCTCTATATAGCTACTTTCACTAGATAATGACAAATGCTCAGATAAAATTTTTTTTTTTTTATATACCGTGGATGTCCGAGCCAGTTTGCACGCACCTCAACTAATCTCACGGGGCCCTGAAGCTTACGGCAGGGTCCTCGGTGGCTCTGAGGAACTCGAACCGGTGAAACAAATGCTCAAATAATTAAATACCTGCTGTGACTTTCCAATGGCTTTTAGTGCTAACTGCTTATCATCAAGCAGACTAAGAGATAAAAGTAGTTAAAAATAAGCAGAATCCAAGAGATAAATATACACAACAGCTTATAAAGTATTCACTCAAACCTGGTTATCGGCTTTCCTCATTTTTTTTGTTATTCTTTATTCTTTTTCTCTCTAACTCTCTTATGTGTTCGACTAATCTCACGAGACCCTAAAGTTTACGGTCGGGTACTCACCTCAGTAGTCCTGAGGGGACTCCAACTGGTGAAACAAATGCTTAGATAATTAAATACCTGCTGTGACTTTCCAATGGCTTTTAGTGCTAACTGCATATCATCAAGCAGACTAAGAGATAAAAGTAGTTAAAAGTAGGCAGAATCCAAGAGATAAATATACACAACAGCTTATAAAGTATTCACTCAAACCTGGTTATCGGTTTTCCTCATTTTTTTGTTAATCTTTTTTCTTTTTTCTCTCTAACTCTCTTATGTGAATCCCGACAAAATTTAGCAATTGATTTGACGATTCTACCTAGGTGCAAAAGTCCAAGGAAGCTAAAAATAGAAAAAACTGCAAGAATTACTCATGAACATCACTCAGTAACTGTAAAAATTATTCACCTCATAACAAAGAAGCAGTCTCTTTGGGAACTCCGTTCAAAACCTGAAGCAACTAAGGGCAACATTCAAGCTTAAAGAAGAACACAACTGCATTTTCAGTTGAAATATAATGGATGCAAACGTACAACACTTAAAAAATCTGCCATATGCAAAGAGAGTGGAGAGGCAACAAAAAGAACCTGAACCAGAATCAATATTAATTGCACTTTCACTTTGCATGCGTGGGAATTAAATATCACGAAATAAGACAATTAGATCATAAACAATAATCTGAAACAAAATGAAAAGAATTATTTTCAGTAAGGACCATCCTCTTTACCCTAGCAATATATATAATAAAATATACATATCTATGAGGTCCCGTTTAGGTCATGGTCTTAAAATCCGCAAATCTAGCAAGATCGGTGATTAGGGTTAAACTTGTCAAAAAGAGTAATCAAAAGTCACGCTATCAAGCAATTTTTCGTAATTTTATAATCAAGAACAAGTTTAAATAATTACATTCAAGTGCCTAAAAAACCCAGCCAAAGTGGTGAGATTTTAGAACGAAACCAATATTGAGATCATTCAAATAATGATACTATTATATCATCATATGTGAAGAATATCTGAGATGTGTTAGGGAACGGGCAGATATGCCGGAGAATGATAATTCCGGCACCAGAATCTGACAGAAAGAGTGGTGAGCACGCAAAAGAAATGGTATACACTTATACAATCTGCCTCTGAGTGCTCACTCTCTTCTGTCAGTTTTCATTTGTACTCAGAATATCGTGTACAAGCAAATAGAAACATAAGTTAACTACCCAAAATGGTAAAGAGCTATATACATAGCATAACAATGAAGATGTATCAGATCTGAAAATACCAAGTGCCACACGTATGGAAAAGGACATCCAAATCCAAAAGCTAGAAACGTGCTTGAAATAGAAGATCCAGATATATATACCATCTAGGGTTTGCAACAAGAAAAATAAATCCAAAGAGTAAAAAGACGACACATCTTCAACAGTACACCTCTCTATCTTACATGCAGGTACTGGTGACACGGACAAAAACTTGTAACTTTCTGCAGGTATTTACACAGTGCCGAAGGCCACAGAGCCAAGAATCAAATCAAGGATCTTTTTTGTACCTGCTTGTGTGTGTGTGTGTGTGTCTGTGTCTGTGTGTGAAAAAGAGAGAAGAAGGGAGATTTCAATTGCTAAACGGCGTTCGGTTTTGTTAAGATTAGGGTTTTTATAATAAAGGCTGGAAGCAGTCACGCTGAAAAAAGTTGCACGATGACTTTGGGAACTATTATGATTTGGATTGAACCGTTAGATTTGGGGTTTAGTTATGTTGCTTGGGAATTGAGTTGATGGGACTGCGTCTATTGGAGAGACCATTTTTTCTTTTTTCTTCTCTTGCAATTCCGCTGGATCTCGATATCTTCCACTTTATTATTCCCATGTTCGGTCCCGCTTTTTAATTTGAGAAAATTGCACTTGTGCTCTCAATCTCTTCATCTTGTTTTAAGTTTTTTTAAAATTGGAGCACCATTAGTTTCACAGGACAATTTGACAGAGAATGAGAAAGAAGGATTTCTGTATACTTTTATTGATAATACTCTGGTAACCTTTACAGAATCTATAAACATGGAAACAAATGTATCAAATCAAGAAGATGATCTATATCAAATCCATGAAGTTAAAAACCTCTAATACTACGGAATCGAATCAAGACCACATTAGAACTATTATTAGATTAATATTAAGCACAATATCAACATATATTTTTGGTATCATCCCATCAAGATGGCATGTGAACATCTTGAACACCCATCTCTGATAACAAGCAATGAAAAAGATATGTACCAACCGATGGTGAAAATGTCAACTAGTTGTTGTTGTGAATGAACAAGTTGAGTACATATAATTTTATTTTGAATTTTTTCGCAAACTAAGTGACAATCAATCTTAATGAGTTTAGTTTGCTCATTAAAAGTGGGATTAGCAGCAATGTGTACCGCTGCCTTATTATCATTGTCCGCTTGATTCGGCTAATTTATGAATTATAACAAGTAATAAAGTGAATTATAAATTTGAAAATCGTACTTCACGTGCATTAACTGTTTACCACCAATTTGTTCTAAATCTAGCTTCAATCTGAACTAATGTAATAATCGATTAATAAATCAAGAATTAGAATTTTAACTAGAATTATACTAAGCCCCTGTTCGGTTGAGCCATAAAAATAAATTTTATTTAAGTCAAAGTCAACATTTATTTTTAACCACATATTTCATAAGATTCACAACTTTTCAACCACACATTTTATCAAAATCTATTAAAATTTTGATTTCTATCAGCACAAAACAGAGGCTAAATTAAGAGCATATCTGAGCCCCATTTTTTTGCAAAAAAAATGCATTTTGGAATAGTGATTTAATGGAGAATATGTGATTAAAAAATAAGAAAAAGTTTTTGAATTTGCGTTTAATATTATTTTGTTGAAAAATGTATGGTTGAAACTAAGAGAAAAAAATGTATTTTGAAAATAATGGTTACCAAACAAGTGTTAAATTACATTTGGAAAGCTTTTGGGATTAGTGATTAAGAATTTCTCTTTCACTTAAGTTATTCAACATTTATTCTAATCTAATTCTAGTTAGTGATCTCTTGAGTAAAACTAATTTTATTCACATGATCGAATTAACTATATCCTCGTGTCACTTTTATACACATACAAAAGCATTAAATTTTACAATTATGATTACATACGCTATAAAAGTATCTCCCGACCTCTTATCAAAAAAAATTGTTGGCTATTTACACAAATATATCTCTTCTCAATCTCAATATTAACCCTAAACCAAGCAATTGATGACCAAGCAACTAATATTTAATCAAATACACAATAAGCGATTAACATGGTCGAAATTGTATGAAATCCTTTGAATTAAATAAACATTAATCTAACATACATTGTTCATCATAACAACAAACTGTTTAGCCACTCATAATCATGGAGTTAAAACAGTAAAAAGTTGAAAAATATCATTGAATTCAATAACATAATAATAATAATCTAAGCTATTGCTGATTTTGGGTACCCAATTCCCAACAATGGATCTTCGAACTCCTCTTTGATGAAGGTAAATTTTTTGATCAATTGATGATCTTCAACTTTCAAATATCAATATAGAGCCATAAATCTTGAAAATTGATGTATATGAATGTGTAACTTTGCCTCAAGAATATCTTTGATATGCCCTTGACTAATCTAAAGGAAAAGTATTTATAATCCTCAAAATAGGCCAAACATCGTGCCCCAAAGTTGATTAGAAAATTTGGGATTTGGCCACGAAATTGATCGTGCAATTGCAACATTTAGAAACATTCTACAGATACAGGAACGAAAAAATACAGGGAAGGCACAAACATGTGGGGTCCACTTTTTTTAATAATATTTAAATCATGGGACCCACATCCATGTGACTCTTCTGTAAAACTTTCGGCATGAATAGTTTTGTACATTCAGCATTTTTGCAACATTTAGCCTCCATTTGACAACCATACTTTTCAAAAATAGAGTTTTGAATAGTGATTTTTAGGAGAACGTGTGGTTAAAAAATAAGAAAAAAAAATTTGCATTTACATGCAAAATATCTTATTGTGTATATGTGTGGTTGAAAACAAGCATATAGAAAAATAGTTTCAAAAATATGATTGTCAAACAGGGCCTAGTTGGCTATAATCACATGGTTGTCTTATTTTTCGAACTACCTCTGAACATTGTGGTGTTACGATCGCTATGATAAAAGAATTATTCAGGTCCTGTGATTTGTTCCTTGGTTCCATCCCTTGTTCAGCACAAGTCCTCCGAAATATATTGCTTATATGGTTTGTCGAGAAATTTGGCTTAGAGGTTGAACACGATGAAATAGATCATGTATTGCCATTTGCCACCTCTGAAATAAAGTAACCCCCCTGTAAAACGCCTGTAACAAGAAGCATCTATTATAGTTCAATCACGCTACATAAACATTGAGTTTACATAAAGTGATATAATGTCATGTGACATTTTATGATTAGATAATTTAAAATACAGTCAACTTTTTCATCTAAACATTTATTACCACCACATGAAAAATTATGTTAAGTTTTCTGTCAAATCTTTCTAGCAAAGTAGTTTTATCCATTATAGTTTCATCTAATATGCTTGTTTTCAAATTCCGTCCCGTTGGAGTCTCTGAAGGGCGTGTTCCGAGAAGACCAAATTCTTCAAGTGCATATTTTCATTTAGGGTCCGTTTGATTGCAAATGTGGAAAATGGTTGAAAAGAAAATGTTTTACAGAAAATGATTTGTCTAGAAATTGTTTTAATGGGAATTGTAATTAAATGTGTTTGATTAGTATAATTTTTCATGAAAAATGTTGAAAGTTTGGTATTAATTTGGCTTCGTTTTTTATGAAAATTGTTTATTAAAGTGATAATTTTTTCTACAATTGAGTCTAGAATTTGTTCCAATTGTCAAAAAAAAAATTAAAAATTACCATACCGAATACCATTTTTGGCTTTATTTTGCATGAAAATTGTCAATAAAAATGATAATTTTTGTTTACTATTGTGTCTAGAATTTTTTTCAATTGCCAAAAAAAAATACCTGAAAAATATTTACCAACCAAA
>CAIGRO010238944.1:0-10432 GCA_903798355.1 Fraxinus baroniana | reverse complement strand
TTCTTACCTCAATTGTTACCAAGATATCTGAAAATATAGTTTGTGAAAAAGATAAATATGATTCCCTACTAAATTCAAAAAAAATGTTTAAGTGGTGGGAAACATGTACAATATAAAATTTGTGGTATAAGAAAATCACTTCATCTCAAATATACACATATATATACATTTTCCACTAAGACACGTAACTTGCATGAAACTAATCATTAATGAAACTAATATTCATTAGTTGATGGATTTAATGAAGTTTTAAATGAAGTTCAGAATAAATAATTTTAATTACTTTTTTATATTCTCTATAATCGTACCATTTATATTTTTTTATATTATATATTAATAAAATATTTGAGGATAATATATTTTTCTTTCTTTCTTTCTATTAGAATAACTCGACATAACTAGCTTAAAATTATTTTTATTGAGCCCAATTTATATTAATTAACACAAGCTACAAAATAAGTATAATACCGATATAATTTTTTTGTCAACGTCTGAAATACTTAAATATACGACCCATATAATTTATGATAAATTCAAAAAAAAAAAAATATACATAAGCAAAACAAATCAATTATGTAAATAAGTGGGTCAAGTTTATCGTTTCAACTTTTGGACTTTAGTGTGACAACCAATTTATACATGGACTATTCATTTGCTAAATGTCCAACCTTAAATTTAGCCCATTGAAAAAATAAAAAAAAATTCGGATGTTACAGAAAATATATCTATAAATGGTAATTTCCTTCAATACTCCCTCTCAAATTGGAGTATGAAGATCTGTAATGCCCAACTTGCGAGTAAAATGTTGAAAAAGATCATTCCTGAGAGCCTTGGTAAAAATATCAGCTAGTTGAAACTTGTTAGAGATGTGCGTAGAAAGAATAAGCCTAGAGAGATATTTTTCACGCACGTAATGACAATCTAGTTCAATATGCTTGGTGTGATCATGAAAAAAGGGATTGCGGGTGATGTGAAGAGTAGCCTCATTATCGAAATAGATCAAAATACGGTGCGGGTGAACAATAACAAGATCACGCAGAAGAGATTTGAGTGAAACAAGTTTGCATGTGGTCATAGCCATTACACGTTACTCTACTTAAATAGAGGAACGAGAAACAACTATCTCTTTCTTTATGTGCCAAGAGATGGGACTAGTGCCAAAAATGATTAAAAAAAAAAAAAAACCTCAATTGTGGAGCGACGAGTAGTGGGGCAACTAGCCCAATCAGAATCTGAGTATGCGGAAAGATGGAGGTCACATTGAGCGGAATAAAAAAGTCCATTCCCTAGAGACCTCTTTAGGTAACGAAGAACGTGAAGTGCAACTTAGTGATGAGAATCCCGAGAGTTTTGCATGAATTAGCATGATAGATTAACAGAGAAGCGATGTCCAGGCGAGTAATAGTAGGTACAGAAGCCGATAGACTAACCGTCAATAATAATTGAGATCAGATAGCACAGGGCCCTTATCATGAGTAAGCTTCAAATTCTAATCCATGGGAAAGGTGGTCGATCGTGAACCCAAATTACCAGAATTGGTAAGTATGTCTAGGGTATATTTTCTCTAATTGATAAAAATGCCATGAGGTGATCGAGCAATTTCAAGACCAAAAAAGTACTTCATCGTGCCTAAATCCTTAATCTCGAACATATTGTCAAAAGTAGTTTTGAAGATAGTAATGGTAAAGAGGTCGTTTCCTGCAACCAAAATATCATCAACATAAACTAGGACGACAGTAAAAGAGGAGCCAATAGTCCTAGTAAAAAAGGAGTGATCGGTTGTAAATTGAGTGAAATCATTGGACAACAATATAGATGATATTTTCAAATACCAATTATGTAAAGTCTGCTTAAGATCATAAAGAGATTTAAATAGGCGACAAACACGAGTCTCTCACTCTTGACCATATCCAGGAGTAAGTGTCATATAAACCTCTTCCTCTAAATCTTCGTGAATGAAGGCATTATTGACATCAAGCTAATGGAGATGCCAATTACGGGCTGCTACAATGGCCAATTCATAGTTAACAGTAACAAGTTGGGCTACATGAGCAAAAGTATCATAATAATCAAGACCTTCAACCTGAGCGCAACCCTTGGCCATTAACCTAACCTTATACTTCTCAGTGGAACCATTTGCATGGAGTTTGGTTTTGAAGAACCACTTACAACCAATAGATTTATTGTCAGGAGGGAAGGGTGTAACAAGACAAGTAATATTAGTTTCAAGGGCCCTAATATCAGCATGTATAGCATCACGCCAATGGGAATGCTTGGTAGCTTGAGAATAGTGAGTAGGATCAGATGATTGTGATAGAGGAGATGAGCCATACCTAAAGACGTGAGTGGAGCGGTGGAAGGCATAATGGATGAAGTTGATGGTAAGGTTGGACAAACATAGTCAACAAGGTGAGTGGGACGGCGTATAGTACGGTGTGGACGAGTAAGAGGATGAATGGGAAAAGGGAAAGAGTTCTGGAGGGATCAAATGGAGAAGCAGAGGGGTCAGGTACTGGAAAGGATAAAATGAAGGGCGAAGGAGAAAGTTGGGGTAATAAGGAAAAAAGTGAAAATATGTTCGAGAAAAGGTATGTCCTTAGAGATTACAATTTTCTTACGTTTCTAGGTTATAGACCGATATGCACTGTGAGTGGATGGATAACCTAAAAAACACAAGATCAAGTACGGGGTTGGAACTTATCACGATGGGTAGAACTAGTGGGCATAGCAAATACAACAAAAAAACATGTAAATGATCATAACGGGATGCATGTTGGTAGAGGCGTTCAAAAGGCGAAATATTTTGTAGAGATGAGGATAGGGTGCAATTAATGAGATAAGTAGCTATGAGAACACACTCACCCCAAAGATTAGAGGAAGGTGAGCCTGAAAGCATAGACACCGAACTACATTTAAAATATGACAGTGTCGTCGCTCAGCCACGCCATTCTGTTGAGGTGTTTCGACATAAGTGCGTTCATGGAGAGTACCTTGGTCAGAAAAAAATTCCTGTGTAGGGCGAGCAAGAAATTCCTAACCATTATCATAAGTGCTTATATGACATATTTTGGAGTTGAATTGAGTATGAATCATAGCAAAAAAAAAAATGCAGGGAGACAAGTTAAAGTTTCAGATTTGAAACGCAACGAATATAACCATGTGACTCGAGTGTATTCATCAACAATGGTTAAAAATAATGTGCACCTGGTAAAGAAGTTGTAAGATAACCACCTAAATATCACAAAACATACGATCAAAAGGCATCAAACTTTTATTATCAATTAATTGGAAAGGTAGACGGGTGTGTTTTCCATGGGTACATATGGTACGATGATCAATTACGGGGGGGACAAGGAATAAAATGAGGAATATTATGTAAGGAAGGGTGACATATACGTCGATGTCATGTATCAAAAGAAATTTGACTAGAAGATTGGAGAACAGTTGATGGGATGCGCTTGAAGTAATACAGTCTGTTATGCTCATCACACACTCCTATCAACGTCTTCATGGCTAGGTCATGAAAAGTGCAAAACATGGGAAAAAAAGAAACAACACGGTTGAGAAAATTTGTTAGTTGGCCGACAGATAACAAATTAAATTGAAAATTCGGAACATACAATACATTAGAAAGTGTGAAATGTGATGATAAAATAACATTAGCCGAACTAATTGCAAGGGCATGAGAACCTGTATGGAGGCAAACGGCACAAGGGTACGCGACATAATTTGAATATTTAAAAAATAGTTAGTAATATGGTGTGTAGCCCCACTGTCTACTACCCAAATATTACACCGAGATGGTGGAGAGAGGCCGAGTGAGAACCTACAAAGTAGAGAGGTTGGGGCTTGAGGAGTTCCATTAATTGGGCATATTGCTCGATAGAGAGAGACCAAAGTCGCTATTCACGATGGGAGGGACGGTGCTTTTCGAGGCGGTGGAAAGCACAGCACTCGTGGAGACGTGATGAGCCATTGAAGAAGATGACCTAGGTGCACCATGCTTATTCTTCGATGGCCACTAGTCTGGGAAACCCACAATCTCGAAGTACTTTGCACATGGGTGACTTGGCTTGCCACAAGCCTCACACGGTGGTGCCCCAATGGCCAGACACGACGTGGACGAGGTGCGGTTTGGTGGGGTGTTGGCGAACGGGCAACAAAGGTTGAAACTTTCGATCAAGATGTGGGTAATTGCACAAGCCGTTGGGTTTCTTCTTAGTGTAAAATAGTGTAGCATTGCCCAATTGAAGGAAAAGGATCTGTCGTCAAAATTTGGGATCGAAGTTGTTGAAAGTTGTCATTCAAACCCAAAAGGAATTGGTAAGCTCAATCATGTTCTTAAATTTCAAAAATTGCTTTGGCCTCACCACATGTACATGGAGTTGTTGGTTGGAGAGAAACCAATTCATCCCATAGTTCTTTTAATTTTCCATAGTAGGTGGTAACAAATTGTTGTTCTTGATGGAGGTTAGCTAAATCACATTTCAATTGGAAAATCTTTGTTCAATTGCTCTGGAATCGAGTTTCAAGTTCCACCCATAGGTCATTAGGTGTTGCACAGTATAGAAGGCTTCAGGTGAGGTGCTAATCAATGGAATGAAGAAGCCACGACAGTATCAGATTGCGGCATCGGTCCTAAAGGTTTGTAGCAATTGTGTATGTGGTTGGTCGTTTGATGTCGAGAACAAAGCTGAGTTTATTTTTGGAATTCAAGGCGCGTGTTATAGACTGATGCCAAGCCAGATAATTATCTCCAATGAAGAGGGCATCAACAAGGAATTGGTTAGGTTGATTAGATGAGTGTAAAAAATAAGGAGATGAGGCATTTGTGAGGGATTTTGCAGTGTCAAGGATGGTGGGCGGATTAGCCATGGCAGGAGTATGACTTATGTAATCTATTGCTCTGATACCATGTTAAATTTGGCTCCTGTTTGGTACACATTAAAATTCTCATTCTTCTACTCATTTTTAACCACACATTCTTCAATCAAATAATATTTTCTATCGCATCAATAACTTTTCCTTCTTTTTCAATCACACATTCTCCATCAATCTACTATTCCAAAATTAATTCTCATTATTTGAATAAAGATACACCGGCCTTTTATAATGCAAGGCTAGGTGTCGTGTACGATATAAGGCACTAATCTAGGAAAGAAAATATAACAGCATAATTAACAATGAAAAGATATATGTAAATGGTAATTTCCTTTAATACTAATTTCCAAATAACCCTCTTTCAAAGGTAAAGTGAAAAGGGAAATATAACGACATAATTAACAATAAAAAGATATCTGTAAATGGTATTTTTCTTCGATACTAATTTCCAAATAAGTGAATAACCCTCTTTCAAAGGTAAAGTGAAAGGGGAAAACCCTTTGATTCATTTTTTTTTATTGTCCAAATCTTTAATTTTAATTAGTTAAAATTATTATTTATTTGATTATACATTTTTACAATAGAAGATACGATCATCTTGTTGAGTTGATTGAGTTGTTCTCAATCCAATAAGTGAGTTAACTAAATTTTTATGAGAAACATTAATGATGGGTGCCTTCTAAAACGTGAGTAGAAATCCTTTTATTTGGGGAAACTCATTCACGAGTTTGGTCATTTTTGTCTGAGTTTATTTGATTGAGTTTGAACTCTTGTTGAGATTTACGTTAATCATTTATTTGAACCTCCATGATGATTTATCTCATGTTTGGCAACCATATTTTTTAATTTTTTTTTTTTTACATACTCATTTTCAATTACATTTTTACACAATAAAATATTTTGTATGTAAATTTAAAACTTTTCCCTATTTTATAACCACACATTCTTCTAAAAATCACTATTCAAATCATATGATTATATACTAATGTTTTTATAAATACTTGCTAACTATAGAATAAAACTGACTTTTATCTTTAAATGACGCAAAATGTTCATATTATTTTTCTTCATTATGCAAATCGTCCTTATCATCTCACTTTTTACATTTGGGTCCTCGATCTACCATTCTTTGTGCAAATGGTCATTATCGTCTGATTTCAGCCATTTATTTTGTTAAATAGATGTGTACTTTGCACATGACATGAAAAAGATAATTTTGCTCTCAAAATCAAAAGAAATAGAAAATGCAAAAAATAAAAAATAAATTTTTTTTTTCTAGAAAACTAAAAATGTATATTTCTTCTTCAAACCCCACCCCTCGTTTCCCGTCACCTTCCATGACGTCGCCGTCACATTTTTTATACTAATTTTCCAGCCAATTCTCATGGGAGCTTAGCTTTCTCAAGTCCATAATATCCATTAGAAAAGTTTTTAATTTTTAGAGTTTTATTCACAAACCATGAAAAGTCATATTTCTTTTCATGGAAATTTGAAATCTCGTGTGTTATACAAGATCAGCACTTATCTCCGCTAGACTTGTTCAAACAATAAAATGCATTTCTTCATTCGTGTTTGTACGAATAATCTAAATAAAAAACTCAACGGTTTCGACTTGTTTGAAATGAAGAATGCATAGGTTTCTAAAACTAAATAATGGTCCAACTTGCTCATTAATTTCAATGATCATTTATCAAGAATTGGTAATTGACGCAACAATTAAAAATAGAATACCTGTTTTTAAGGGATAAATCCCACATCAAATAAAGATGAAAATATAGATCAATCATTTCTTTTTTAATAGTGGTCCAATTTGCTCATGAATTTCAATTATCAAGAATTGGTAATTGACGCAATAATTAAAAATAGAATACCTGTTGTTAAGGGATAGAATCACACATCAAATAAAGATAAAGACATAGATCAATTTATAAGAGTTTGGGCTACCACTCTTAACAAGATTGATCTTTTAAAATGGAATCTCGGGTTTTAACATGCATGTTAAGGGATAGAATTCCACATCGAATAAAGATGGAAACATAGATCAATTTATAAGGGTTTGGACTACCCCTCTTAACAAGGTTGACCTTTTAAGATGGAATCACAAATCTTAACGCGTCTAACCTATATAACACATGTGATTATACCAAACATTTTCCAAATGAAAACAAATATGTGAATTTTTACTTTTGAGATTTTGAGCACGATATGCATTTGTATTTTACATGTGGATTCTTTGTAATCTTTTCACTCAAAATTTGAAATAAAATGATTCTTTTTTTTTTTTTTTAATCAAATTCATCTTGTATCGATAGTTAACTTTCTCAGTAATTGCAAGTTGTAACGAATGTGTCCTGCTATACTTCAAATTGAAGGCCTACAAATAATAAGCTACATGACTAGAATTACAAGAGGAATAGAATAGTAATGTTGTTGATGACGAAAATGAAGAGTTAAATCTTTGTTCAACCATGCAGAAAATACAATATATTCAAGATTCTGTTGTGGACATTCTTACCTAACATATCTTATCTCCATTCTTGCAATATTTTTCGTGAATTATTGGATTAGGGACACTTTCATCAACACGTTTGTCTAGGTATATTACGTAATCGACCTTTCACTTTATGTAGCAATATTCACATTTGTATATCCCTATAAAAGAAAACGACAAGGAAAAGTCGGATCTAGACATAGTGAAATGTCGTAATCATAGATATAAAGTAATATTAAAAAAGAAAGGATTGTCGATATTTTTAAATGACGAAGACGTAAATAGAAAAATAATGATTATTCAAATAGAAAATTCGTGAACGTATAAGTAGTGCATCGTGGAAACCTGATCTAGCAATTTATGATTTGTTACTCTCGTTTTTTGTTTAGAATATAATAAAATTCTTCGTATTTTATCATGGAAAGATGACTATTTATTTTGTATATACAAATTTCGGGATTTTTGAACCTCGTTGCAAATAATGTAATACATATCATCGGAAGTACCAAATAATCAACAATTTTATTGAGGTCCGAATAAATTCAACAGGAACTTATTTGTAAACACCTAGGAGAAATTAATGTCGTTTCTTTAAAATAGCAATAATTCGAGTACCTTGAAGAGAAATCAGATCAAGTTTGTATATTGTTTTTCTAAAATTTTCAACAAGAATTGAAGGAAGATGCGTTTTATTGTCAAGAATGTTAAAAAAAATATGTATGTGATTTGAATAACGTTATTCATGACTATCATTCGTCCATGTGACGGTATAGTCACTGTCATATTTCTAAAGAAGTTAGAATGCACTTTTATTCATGAATCTTGCTATTTGTACATTATACATATATAAGGGGTTTTATAATATAATGTGGAGGAAAATGATTGGATGAAAAAAGTTGAATATATTTTAAATTGACAAATAGTAGAGTATCACGTGACAGTATGTAACTCCTAATGTATATGTAGCAAGATCATTTATTCATCGACAATGTGTAACATTGACATTACTAACACAAAGATCGATAATAATTATCACTCTCGATGAATAAAATTGTTCATTTTTGTGTGAGTGTATTTTACAAAATTAGTACTAAAACAAATTGACTTTGAAAAACAATATTACTCATTTAATAAAATGGGAAAACAATGAGCTTAATCCATAATACTTTTATTTATTTTTCTTGAATTTTGAAAACACAAAAGTAGTGTATTATTGGAAACTATCACAACATTCATGAAATTGTTGACATTAAATTAAGCTAACAATAGCTTAATTATATCATCATTATTACCGTTAAAAAACATTGTCTTTATCAAAATTAAAATTTCATCACATTTGAACAAAGAAAATGAATTTTCCTAACAACTTCACCGTCAGAATTTGGGTATAACTCAAATTCCTTATTGAAGTAATTGAAAAATTCTAATTGGAGTGCACGTAAAGGAGAATTCAGTTTGAAATGCTTTTGGAGGTTTATTCAAGTTGAAATTCTATTTGGAAGCCTATTGGGAGTTGAAATTTGTATTGGACTTGAAAATATTGAAATTATAGACCGTGAAGAAAAGTGGCCGCATTTTTGCTAGCCTACTACTAACTGGCCGCTAGAGTAACACCACACATTTTCTCCTGAGACTTGGTCGCTCGCTTGCAGCCCGCCGCACTCGAGCGATGGACATATCGCTAGCTTATCGCTCAAGCGATATGATTATTCAGCTCAATACTTTTTCGCATTTTAACACGTTTTTGGCATTCTACTTCAACTACAACTCATCTATTAGGACTTGAAAGTCGCCCTACATAATTGCCTATAAATATTAGGCTCTCTATACAATCTTATAGAGTGAGAAAATTGATTACTAGCTTTTAGGATTATTGTAATATTTCTTCATCTCCATTATTTGTAGTGCAATAAAATCTCTTAATTCATCTGTCATATTTTCTTTTATTCTTTTGCTTGCGATCATATATTTCATATTTTGCCTTATAACTTTAACATCTCAATTCGATTGTTGGTTTCAAAACAAGTGGTATCGAGCAATACACGATCCTTAAATTTTCAACAATTGGTATTAGAGATCTAAGTATAATTAACATAACAAGTGGTATCAGAGCCTAGGTTCAGCAGTTCCATAAAAGCGCAATGTTTGATTTGTTCGAGGTTTCTGTTCATGATGGCTTCCATAAATTATGACTTTTTGTTTTTGGATCGGAATACTAAATTTTTGCTATGGCAGGTTAAGATGCGTGCAGTACTCTCACAAATAGGATTTGGATGATGCATTGTTGGGAATTGACAAGATGCCCGCAATTTTGACCGCGGAAGAGAAATTACGAAAGGATAAGAAGGCAGTTTCTCACATTCATCTTCATCTATCGAATACCATTCTCCAGGATGTTTTAAAGGAAGGTTCAGCAGAGTTGGAGCAATTGTGAATGACTAACAGTCTGACAAGCAAGTTGCATCTCAAGCAGCGTTATACTTTCATCGAATGGCAAAAGGATGATTATTGGAAGATCACCTAACTATATTTAAAGAGATGGTTGCTGATTAGAAAACTTTGGAAGTAAAGTATGATGACAAAGATTTAGCCTTGATCATATTGTGTTCGTTGTCCACTTCATTTTCTTCATTTAAAGACACGATCTTGTATAGTCGTGATACTCTCACCATATAGGAGGTATATAATGCTTTGTTTTCAAAAGAAAAGATAAAGCATCTGGTGTCTGAGGCCAGAGATGGAGAAGACCTTGTTGTTCATGGTGGTTCTGAAAAGGGAATATCAAAATCTAAGTTCAGTAATCAGACTTGTAACTTCTACAAGAAGAAGAGACACATGAAGAAGGATTGCTACAAATTGCAGAATAAAGAAATGTTGGCTGCAATTCGATATGGGAAGCAATCAGAGACTTCAGGTGAAGCAGACCTCACAGAGAACATTATAAGTAAGGAAGATCTCTTGGCTATTTCTGACATTGAGTCTAAACTAGAGGAGGATTGAATTCTGGATTCAACGTTTGTGTTTCATATGTGTCTTAATAAGGACTTGTTTACTACATAT
>CAIGRO010238935.1:0-15282 GCA_903798355.1 Fraxinus baroniana | reverse complement strand
CTCCCAGGAGCCAGGGTGGAGAGCTATGGATAGGCTTGGGCTATTAACCCTATGGTAACTCCCGTTTGCAACAAAGTCAATTTCACCTTACGGGGAATCGAACTCTGCACACTATCGCACTGAGCCCTAACCGCCTTCCTTTTTGCCAATGGGAGATTTGCACTTGCGGTGATGTTTTGTGTCCGTTTTGTTTCAAAGTGAATTAATTCTTTGCATTTTTGTTTTAGTTTGGCCAATCAGTTAAAATTCACTCGTTTTTACAACGCAATGTCCAATTTGGAAGACTTTAATGTTGACGTAATTTTAAAGTATCCTTCAATAATTTGATTTAAAGGGCGTTTGGCAGAGATTTTGCCTTTACTTCTTCTAAAAGAGTCATTACGATAATTTTTTTTTTAAAAAGTTCTTCTAATTAGACAAAATATTTTCAGAAAAATATCAAACCAAGTTTAAAAGTAATTTTTTAGTTTCAGAAGTAACTTCTAACTTTTCAAAAGTTTTCTTAGACATGACCTTAATTATTTATGCGCGCGCGAAGTCAATCAAAGGTTATTAACTATTTCTTCACGTTGCAATATACGCTTGATGAGGGAACTGGGAGAATGAAGGTGAAGGACTATAGGCTCTCTACTTATTTCCCATGCATCCAATTTTTCTTCTTTTGTGCATTTTTCAACAAATCAATCCAAAAACTTTTTCTTGAAAAGAAGTTGATGCACGGCGGCAGTTGGGTGGCGCTCGTATCAGTGTCACCCAAATGCCGTGGCTGGTGTATATGATCACATGAGCACCCTCTTTAAAAGTTGTTTCAAGGATGGATTTTACCATACTCGCAATTGGTGGAATAGTGTGCTACCCTTACCCTTATTGTAAGAGGCTACTCTAGAGGTGGCAATCGAGCCGAGTAGCTCGTCGGCTCACCCGCTCGGCTCGTACTGTAGCGATCCACGGACCGTTCGGACTCGTCAAAAGACGAGCATGAGCACGAGCACGAGTCGAGCTCAGCTCGGCTCGTGGCTCGTGAAAAACCTTTAAAAAAAAAACTAAGAAAATAAAAAAAAAAAATTTGACGATCCATGAGCCGAGCCGACTCGTGAGCTCGTGGCTTTAAGGGCCGAGCCGAGGCTCGGCCCATTGACACCTCTAGGCTATTCTATCAAAATATAGATATCTTTCTCATTCGTCATTCCATTTGTTATTGTTTAAAATATCTCAGATACAGCTATTGTCCCTACTTTCGAATCATATATTCATTTCTTTACTGGGGAGTAAGAGATTGAGAGGCGATTGAAAGCTAACATTCATTTTATCATATCATCGCGCTCAAGTCAATTGTAACAATATCATGTTTTCAAAATCGTGAAGAATATATTCATACTTGTGATCTTCTAATTCCTATCGAAATCCTAACAATATCATTGAATCTTAGATTCTATTCATTACATGCAAACATACAAATACATATTACATAATAACCATTTAGGAACTCTATCGATCCTTGAAGAAAAATAAGCATAGACGAAGGAACAATCTTGTTCCATTCGGACGTTTGGCTTCGCTTAAAAGCCAAAATTATTAGTATAGATATACCTAAAATAAAACTAACCAACAATATTATAATTCCCCTTCAAGCAACAGGATTCAACGGGTTCATACCCTTGATATTCCCGGCAGGATCATACGAACAAACAACGTAAATACCCTTTTGATTGTCGCAATAAACAGAGCCGCTGCACCCAACCCTTGTTGTGGTTTTCCATATCACATTCAAATAATGGCCACATTCACATCCATCTTTCTCCGGATGGCAGCGGCAAGCATTCTTGGTATGATCGAAAAACTGTTGTTCATTGAACCAACGTTGTACCACAAAAGCCGGAGTAAACTCAGAATATTGCATCCAAAAGAGATTCTCTCCGTATTTTCCTGGAGAATGGTGCCTGTAATTGCAATCAACCTTGCGCTGCTGGGCCCAGGAATACGCGGCCGCGGTTAAATTCGCGTCCCAAGTCAATGGTGGGACGCCAACTTTCCGTCTGAGGCTATTGTGGGCTTTGACGTACGCCGCCTGATGCTCGTCGTATCTGGGCACAAACGGCGGCGGAAGGAGCCGGGTTAGGCTGTTGAATGATCTCCCCACCCGCTTCTTCAGTAAGTTTCTTGGGGTGTCGTGGAAAACTTTGGCTTGCGAGGAAACGATGAAGGTGATCAGAATCAAACCTGCAAGAATTTCAGCCTTAGACATTTTTCTGGTGTACTTCGACAGGCAGGACTGTTTTCAGGTAGATTCTTGATTTTTGTTCTTTGATTGCCACTCTCTCGTAATGGGAGAGAAGCGGCAAATGAGGTGAAAAGGCGGAGGGGAATTATAATTTGATATAAGCTTCTAAAATTTACCTATAATTTCCATGCCCGGGATAAGCTAAGGTGAGGAGAATTTTCCGTAAAATTCATGTTTGGTATATATTATTGGACATTATTAACTTCACAATAGATGCAATTTAATGAGCGTCGTAAACATTCTAGGGAAATGTTTATGTTGCGTTTGGGATGTAATACAAACTATTACAATATGTCAAATTGTAATGAGGAGCTGAGCTCACTCGTGTTCGCGTACTAGGTTCGATTCGATACCACACAAGACGGCTCAATTTTTTAAGAAAATAATAAAATAAGTTAAAGCTGAGAAAAAATTAGCCGATCCACAAGTTCAAGACGAGTCATCTTGTGAGTCTTGTGGACATCACGAGCCAAGCCCACTGGACTTGTGAAAAAATCGAGCTTGACTCGATATGTGACTCTTTTCAACTCGAAGCCTAGCTTAGCCGAGCTCACGAGTTGACAAGTGGCTCGACCTGGTTGCCACTCTTAAATTAATCATTCAACTTTATTTTCATTAATTGTGTACAATTTAAAATCGACTTTTGATCGTCTCATGTTATAGTACATTTTAATTGAAAACTACAATATTTGAAATCGCGCATGTGCATTTCACATTAAAAAGAATTACTTATCCTAATTTTTTCAAAACCTAAAACTAATAATTTTTTGAGTAAGAAGTATAATATATAATGACCAAGCAAAAAATATAGCTTCTGTTTTATAGGGATTAAAATTTAGATTATAATCTAAATTAAAGTTAATAATTAATTTTAACAATATATTTCATAAAATTCACAATTTTTCAACCATATATTTCATCAACATTTATCAAAATTTACTAAAAATCTAGTTTAACAAAAAGAAAATGAAAAATGTAAGAAATGCTTGATCTAACCTAGGGCTTGTTTGGTATAGATTTTGAAAAGTCAAAATAAGTTTTTGAGATCCAAAAGTTGCCTTTGAGTCTATTTGACTAATTTTATAAAAGTAGTGAGTAAAAGAGATTATAGAAGAAGTTGGTTTAATATGAATCGAAAGTTCTTTTAAAAATTAATTTTCAAACAAAAATTAATAGCTTCCTTCAAAAGCTCTTCAAAATAAAGTTAAAGTAAAAACATGCCAAACATGCCCTAAACCTTTTGTAAAGTCGGTTCCAGATTCCCAAGTAGTTTTAACTCCTCCATCTCTACATTTGTTTGGTACAACTCCAACTGCGAAGCGCACAATCTACTTATACAACGACCGTTGGAAAACGCGCGCACCCAAGTCTCCTCTCCCACGATTGCTCATTCTTTACGCCAGCTTTTGACTTAAAAATAAATTTGGACAAACCCTAATTTCGATCAACTAATACTTTTTAGTATTTAAAGGATCGATATTGATCCGGTGCAGCGAGAACGATCGTATGATGGTACCTCGAGTATTCATTTTGTTATGCTTGATTTTTCTCCGATACCTTCCAGGTAAATTTTCCCGTTTTGATGAATTAATTTCCATATCAATTATTCTGCTTGTCATTTATCCAATCCAGGTTTAGCCTTTTACACTGATTACGTAGTCTGATTGGGATAGAGGAGCTGAGTTCTTAACATTTTTTTCTGAAGTCATAGATACAATCATATGTAAAGGATTTTGCTTCTGTCTTTACTGGTAATATTAGCAGTTTTTTTTAATGGGTACTTAGGGAAGAATAGTATGTGTACTTTCTTGTTTTTCATCTGCCCGTGGCTACCCCAGAAAAATGACAAAAAAATGAAAAAAATAAAAAAATAAAAAAAAATCTCAAATTGTTTGTTACGAAACCTGATAGAGTTGTATTTGAATTTTCTACCCCAGAAAAATGACAAAAAAAATGAAAAAAATAAAAAAATAAAAAAAATCTCAAATTGTTTGTTACGAAACCTGATAGAGTTGTATTTGAATTTTAGAACATCTCACGAAAAAGAGTGATGTATTACTAGTTTAGTCATTCATCAATTTGCATCACTGCATATTGTTTTCGCACTAAACTAAACTTTTAGCTACATAAACATTGTCGATGAGTATTTTCAAAACAATGGAGATGAAATATAATCATTTTTTCCTCCTTATCGAGCAAGATTTCTTGAGACGTGGTTCTCTTTTTATCTCTGTTGATATAGGATCACGATAGATATATGCTGTTCTTATTACATTATCGGTGAAGCTTCCTTTTTCCTTTGCAGTGTTAATATCAGCTGCCACCATTACTCTTGATTCCATTGAGATATATAAAACCCATGAATGGTTACCATACAAACCTACAGTTTACTTTCTATGTAAAGGGGAGAACAAAACTATTTTACCTGATGTGAAGGAAAAGCATGTCTTGTATACCTTCAAAGGTGAAGAGTCTTGGCAGGTAACTGATCAGTGAATATTATTTCTTTTTGGGAGAATGTTCCCCTTATGTTGTTTTAGTTGGTTAAGGTCTAGTTGAGATGTTTTAATGCCAAGTTTAAATGCCTGGGCATGCTCCCTTTGATGGATGCATTCATCTATTCAACTAATTTGATTTATAGGTTCATCAGGCACATTGAAGTCTCAGTCAATATTTTAAGAAAGATGTTCCAGAGTGATTGTCCTCATCCTCTCTTGATTTCAGTGTAGAACTTGAGAGATTATAGTGATTTCTTGTCATTTTATGGTCTATAGTGGTGTATACTTGATAGAATATTGGGCCCTCTCTCTCTCTCTCTCTCTCCCCTCAATGAAAATAGCATGGCATATTCAAAAGTTACCCGGCCTTCCATTAATCCATAACTTTTCTTTTGAAGATGCGTATTTTCACGTGAATGGAACCTGTATTGGGACATGTCAAGAAAGTTATACTCAGTGATCTGTGCCTTATGAGTTTTGGTGAAATTAGATAATGGGTACAAGTGTTTCACTAGGTTTAGTTTTTATCTCCATTTTGTTCTATGGAGCTAGAGTCTGCTGGCTACCTGCATACTGCATTTGACAATTGATTTTAGAAGATAACCTGACATTGGTGTTAGATTTTCACTTCTTGTGTAGTATGGAAGATTAACACTGAGAAACAAATCTGGCTTTTGCTGTTTTCAGCCCCTGACAGAACTGCAAGATAAGAAATGCAAGCGCTGTGGGTTTTATGAGCAAGACACCATTAAGTCAGATGATGTATTTGATGAGTGGGAATTCTGCGCATCTGATTTTACAAAGTCTGATGGGAAATATATTCATTTGAAAGACAGAGAACTTAATGCAACATTTTTGTGTCCAGAATGTGTACCTTTTGGAAATGGTGAGTCCTGACCCTGCTCATGGCATTTTACGCATCGTTCACTTCACGCATTTGATGTAGGGAGTAGACTTTATGCATCTTAATGGAATAGCTGGGTTAATCATTTTTATATAAAGGAAACTGCTTCCTTTTGATGGAACATCATTTGATAAAATTCTATGTGCTTTTCTAAGTTTCATAGTAAGGAAAGTGAAACACCATATTCCTGAAACTTACCATATCCCAAGTTGGTGTAAAAATGTGTGAAATGAAAAAATTATGCCCTGTTTGGTAAAAATTAAAATTCAGATTTTAATTTAAGTCAAAATCAACAATTAATTTTAACCACACATTTTATGGACCCACAACTTTTCAAGCACACATTCCATTAACTTTTATCAAAATTTATTAAAAATTTAATTTTAATTCTCACCAAACAGGGGCTATACTTATAACCATGGTTTTCAGCGGTGAATGAATGGAGTGGTAAAAAAAAGGATTCATGCAGCTGGCGCCAGTTTATTAGGAACAAGAAAATTGCTGCTTTTGTGGGAAAGTGGAATAAATGAAGTTTTGTTGGCTAAAAATAACGACCTGCAAGTTGTAGAACTTGATCATTAACAGTAGCATACTTCTGGCAAACCTCACATATGAAGGGATTTGCCATTTCATCTAAAACTTCTGAGTATTTCTTGACCATGCTTGTTTAATTCATATAACAAACATAGAGGATAAACAAAAGTGGGAAGTGGAATCAGTAATTCATCTTCTTCTGGTTGTGATGCATTTACAATTATAAAAAGTTTCATATTTAATGTTCTTGGGCACTTAATGCTGAATGTCACCATTAAGTAATGTAGACTGTTAAACCTCTATGGCGGATAATGTTTGTTTAGGTACTTTCAGTGTCTATAAGAATTGGTGAAACACTGAACCAAGCCACTCCAAGTCCAAGGAGGATCAAATATGGACATAGTAGATTTTTCATATAATGTGTCATTATCTTGTTATATATATGTTTTCTGTGTATGAGCATACACACATGCTGTTGTATGAATGTAAATTCACGTCTTCAATTCTTATATTGTTGTTTTCTTTTGTTATAGCTTCAGTCCATTCCTCTACCTCCAAAAACAGCTCAGATGGAATGCATTGGGCCCTAATTGTGCTTATTAGTGCTGTAGTTTCAACAGTCTTCATTGCCGGTTTGGTAACTGCATTCAAGTATTGGCAGAAAAGGAAGAAGCAACAAGAGCAGGCAAGATTCCTGAAACTTTTCGAAGAAGGTGATGACATTGAGGACGAATTCGGCATTGGCCCTCTTGACGGTGTAGTTTGAAAAATAAAAGTTCCCCTGCCTTTCCAGTCCATTTGCAACGACTTTATCTGTTGGTGGAGATTTTCTGTAGGAGTAGATACATCGGTGTAAATAAATAATAACCATAAACAAAAAGGCCATGTAGCGTGGTCTTTTTGCCTTTTTGGGACATAGTTGAATTTCAAGGAAATTGAACAGCTGTACATACAATGGGATTAATGTGAGATTGAACAGAAGAATTTTGTAATATATATCAGAAGATGGAATAACTAGACTATATTCTTTAATTCTATTTTAGCAGGCAAGAAATTTTATATCTTTTAAACTATAATTTGAAGCAGATGTGCATTATTCAAGAGCGTTAAGAACACGCCAGAGAAAAAAGAATTCAAATACGCAGATATCAGATACAAACACCATAAAAGTCTGCTGGTTCAAAGTGGTTTTCCAGGCAAGTGTTTCAGTAACCAGTGATTCTTTCATACAGTATCATCTCATTTGAATCATTCCAGCTGTTATTATATGGAAGCTCTTGGTAATCATGGTCATAAAAATCTTCTATGCCCCCCACTCCGAAACTAAAACCACCACAAGAAGACCACTGATCATCACCATAGCCAAGTTGCATATCTTCGTTAGATGTATAACAACTATCCAAATTTTCTTCGCCTTGATAATGATTGTCTAGACCTAAGCTGCTGCCATAAGCTTCATAATCTTTGTCAGAACAGGCATCATCTTCTCCCCAGTAGCTACAAAGGTAGGATTTATAACATCCAAGCATATTTTCCCCACCAATGTAGGAAAATTCCATTCCATCATCAGATTCCTCATGAATTGAGGAGAGTTGTAATCATCATAGGGCCTCTCTTGAGAAGATGAAAATGGCTGTCCATAAGGGCCATCGCCGCCATAGCTACTGTCATACCAAGTGAGATAATAGGAATCGTAGTCGCCAAATTCAGGCTCAGGCTCAAGCTCACTAATTATAAGTCTGTTGAGCATCACAGTAAAAATAAATTCTCTTTCCTTCAGTTACCTCGACACTCGACTTTAGGAGGATCTCTCTCCCTATCTGTTTGTTTTATATAGAGGAAAATGTATTGGTATAGACACATGGGTCAGCACGATGTACCCTTAATATCTATTAAAAATAGTAATTTGAGGCTAAGTCACACATGCACGGAATATCAAAAAAAAGTAGGAAGATGCTACAAAAGAAGAAAAGATGGTGAAAGGCATCTTATCCCACCATGAATTGATAAGCTAACTTTGTAGATTCTCTGGATAATGGTGGAACAATCGGGCAACTATGTCACACATTAGGGGCTCAAAGATATCTACCAAAATCAAGAGTAGGGATGGGAACGGGGTAGGTCCATACCCCGCCTGCTGGTGACTTTCAGGGGACGGCCAGGTTCACTGTCCCCGCCCCATTTGGGCCTCACTGTTGTGATTAGATACAATTCTTCAATTTGCAGCCAATTTCATATTGATCTTTAAGCAAATTAGTGAATACTTAGTCGTTCAAAGTCTCGATATGTGATGGTCAAAGTTATGGGTCTGCAAGATAATACCTGACTGGAGATGTTCTCTTTTTGCTACTAGCGGCCGAGGGGTGTTGATCAAAGCTGTCCTCCAAACTATTCCGACTTATGCGAGTTAATTTAAGATGCCCGTGTCGTTATGTAGAGATACAGAGTCGATGATTTTCAGGTTTTGGTGGAGGGGCAAAGGACGGGGAACGACCAATGACATGCATTAAGTGGAAAAATGTGCGTACTTCAAAATATTGAGATGGGTTGGGATTTCGGGACTTCAAAATGTTTAATCAGGCATTGGTAGCAAAACAGGCTTGGAACATGACAGAGCTGAATTCTCTCCACGAAAATTCTCAAGGGTTAGTATTTCCCCGATTCTGATTTTCTGCAGGCTCAGGAGAAGGGTGGGGGCGTCTTTCACGTGGAAGAATGTGCTGTGGGGGAGGGAGTTGCTAGCTCAGGGACTTCGATGAATGGTTGGTGCAGAGTTTAAAAATCGACCAGATATTAACCCAATTTATTGTTAATGAGCGAATTGAACCAGGAATCTAAGGTCCTGGGAGCGCTAATCTTGCCAAACAAATTGCTTTTTAAATCGTTGGTAGCAGCCATTCTTGACTTCTTGTTTCACATGTGCGACCAGTGTTTGGATTAAAATATGCTTAATATTGCTCCCAGACAATCAGTTAGTCTGATTGAGTAGATAATTTCCTAGTTACTTTAATTAATTAAGGAAAAAAAATAGCAAATAGTCCTTTGGTTTTCGAGGGTATTGCCACGCCTCTTAATCTCGACCAATCCCTCAAGAATAGGACACAATAATAGAGCAAATTAGTCAGTGTGTTCACCAGTAGCTGCCAAAGTGCACACAGTCAAATGTCAATATTCAATTAAAAGCTTACCAGTTGACAATCAGTTATCCTGTGAGTTTTGTCGGCCTACTCGCCTTTAATTAGTTAAGAAAAAACCCATCCCTAACATGTTCTTGGTATTTTTCGTTGCACACGCTTTCCCCGTGTATATGTCATTTCAGAATATTTAGTTGAGTTAACTCATATTCCATATTATATCAACATTTCAGAATAATAGAGATCAAATTTTTATGTTGTTATGTCTTTGTCCATTAATTTAGGAAGAAGTCAAGGATCCACGATCAAAAGGTTTGATCGGCTTGAACTAGATGTTAAGTATGCACCAATGCGAACACCTATCTCACTTTAGAAAAAGGTCATAAGCCCTCAAAAGTTTTATAATGCACCTAGATAATTCGTCATTGTGAGCTTGTGCTCTATAATACACAATTGAAATTATCATACTCTTTTGAATGTAAACCATATATCGCTTAATTGTATCTACACAAACCGGAATCCACAAATGTTACATCAAAACTAACAATGATAGCATTGACGAGTGGTTTTCAATAAAGAAGCATATAACTTTCACAAAGCCCTATGAGAAGGAAAAATGGGAATAGCTAGGTATGATGTATAACCTGCAAGGCTTCCCTGTGGAACTTTTTCTTGTCAATTCCATAAAATTCCTCGAAAATGCCGGGCTCCACTTGACGGAAATATAGAGATCTATAGTAAAAAGTAGATTAAAAAAAAATAAAATTGTTAAAAGTTTATAATCATTAACTTGATTGCTGTTAGAATAGAAGCATTGGTTTGGGAATTGGGCCAATATGCTGACTGCCGAGAGTATAGAGCGTATCATTTGCCGAGGTTGGAGAAAAGAGTCGAGTCGATCAGGTTCAATGATCAGAAGTAAAACAAAATCTTTCCTAGTTAGAATTGTGTGTTCATTTCAAACTAATCATTAAAGTTGATAGTTGATGTAGTAAATAATAGTGTTGCTATTTAATCTCATTGAGTATCTAGACTGGAGTTGTAACCCCAATGAAGCTACATAACATCACTTTAAAAGATAATGTCGTGTTATCCAAACACTTCTTGATTATGAATTTTGTAGTCATGGAAGTTATAGCAAAATTTCAATTTAATCCTTCAAAAAAATAAAAAAATATTAGTCGACCAATTTGAAAATGAGAGGAAAATTAGCCTAGTCCTAAATCACCCAAAATATATGTCAAAATCTCTTGGCAAGCTTCAGACAATATCTTTGTAATTCACAGGGGCTCACCACGGCACTCACATGGTGGGCCCCACTATGTAATACAAAAATTATGCACGAGCCCCACCTATGTAAGGGACGTGAACAGGTCCCTGTACATGAAGCATGTTTCTTTGTGTAATACACTAAGGGCGAATAAAAATGTTAAAACACCTGACCACCATCGTTTCAACCCAAGTGAATGGAAAACTACCAATTCAGCGTATAAAAATGTCAATTATAATCAAAACACAATCACCAACTCACATAATCTACAACTTTTTTCAGAAGTTCCAGAAGGTAAAATTTCAAGGTGACTCGCTGCCTCGGTTAGAAGGTACATCATCATCCTCATCAACTGGACTCCTGTCTTCCCTTGGAGTAGGGCTGCGATTGTCACCATTGGTGCCATAAGGGCTCTCATCATACCTTCTAACAGCAGGGCTTTCCCTTTCAGGACTTGCAGGACTTCGGCTCGACTCCTTGGGACTTTGACTGTACCTATTTTGCTCAGACACTATTTCCTCTCTAATGGGAGACGGAGTTCCTCTATCTCTAGGGCTGTCTCCATTAGGTGTTGGGCTGCGCTTCCTTGTTTTGGAGGGAGGAGTGCCACTGTTTAGCAAGGGGCTTCTGCTGGTGCCTGGACTCCTCGATCTCCTTTCTTCGTACGCAACAACTTTTCCTCTTCTGGGAGGGGACCTTGACCGGCTGGTAAACATAAATACAACACCAAGGAAAACATAAATGTCATAAGTTGTAATATTCAGAGTACTAAATCATTGGCAAACATAAATACAACACTAAGGAAAAGATAAATGTCCGAAGTTGAAATATTAAAGCACTAAATCATTGAAAAATATTTCCCCGATTGGTTGAAACTTTTCTCATGTTGGTTTTAAAAACTATATCGAAGAAACAAAAATAACCTGTAGCTACGACTTCGGCTGAAACTTGGACTCCTGTTCCTGCCACGGCGAGGAGAATGTGATCTGACAGGTGAGCGTGAGTAGCTCCGACCTCTTCTGTTAAACATGAACAAATCAAATTAACAGAAAACTTATATGGTGCCAAGAGTGGCGCTTGTGCAGAGCACCATATGAGTATATACAAAGCGAAAGGACAAGTGCAACAGTAAGTGTAGACAGATCGAATTAAGTCAAAGAAACAACTTGTGCAAACAAGACATTAAAATTGAAAGCGTAATATAGCCTAACAAATTAGTACTTGAGCTTCTGAGGACTATTCTGGCAGTTCCTTTCAATGTGGCCTCTGTCCCCACATCGATAACACTTATTCTTCCAGTCTCCAGCCTTGCAATCTCGGGCCCAGTGGCCATCAAGACCGCAGTTAAAGCAGCGTCCAGAACCAGGAGCAGGACCCCTGCCAACATACTCTCGAACCCCTCCAGGTCCACGTGGTACCTACACCCACATGATGCAACATTAGATGTAATATACATAAAAAAAAAAAGAAAACCATAGGAAAATACTGCAGAGGGAGAGCATAAAGTGCCAAAAAGGTAATATTCATCCAAAACCCACCAAATCAATCATAAAGTTCAAATAAATTTTAAAAACACAAATTTTACATACCCCCTTAGCAAATTCCACGGTAATGCGACTCCCATCAACATCTCTTCCATCCAAGTGATATCTAGCATCATCAGCATCTCTTGGATCACTGAATTCCTATAAAATAGGGTAGAGACAAAAACCAAACACAATTTTGTAATTGAAATGGATAAGATGGAGGACATTAAGATACTTGATAACAATCATAATGAAGAAAATGAGTGATGATACATACCACGAATGCATAGTCTCGCTTCATATCCACATCCCGTACTCTGCGGAAATGGTTGCCAGAAACAGTAAGGCCATCATAACTACTATGTACTGGGATTGCATGAAACTTGGTCCTCAAGATGAACTAAACACCATTGATTGTTGCAAATTCCATAAAATAATGCAAAGACAATATAGAAACAATCGCCAAAGGCTCCTAACAATCGGCAAGAAATCTCATCAAGTCCACCCTCTCACCATTGACCACCAGGTTAGGCAAAGGCTCAGACACCTTCAACAGAATCATTCGAGTTAAACTCAAAGGCACCTATGACACATTTTCCCTTCACAAATAACATGATTACAAATATGCCTGAGCAAGAATTTTGCTCGGAAAGAAACAACATTCTCACTTGTAGATAAAAAGTAGAATCACACCCCTCACACTAACAAACCTCTGATGTAGAAACCGAAATAGAGGAAACAATTATGTGTAGAAAGGGTGAAAAAAATCATCACCACCATCAAATAACACTATATATGCTACTTTGAAGATAAAACTTCAGTTCTCGGAGAAGAGCGAAGGCAGGTTTGTAACGCCCCAAATTTGATCGACTTAAATTATTGAGGCGTTACCGATATCAATTCATAATGCGGAATTATTTAAGTANATCATCACCACCATCAAATAACACTATATATGCTACTTTGAAGATAAAACTTCAGTTCTCGGAGAAGAGCGAAGGCAGGTTTGTAACGCCCCAAATTTGATCGACTTAAATTATTGAGGCGTTACCGATATCAATTCATAATGCGGAATTATTTAAGTAAAAATTTGAAACTTTAATTTATTTGAAGCATCAAACACCAATTTAAATAAACACATAAATCTAGGAGAAATGAATAAAAACATACAAAACGTCTAACGAAAATTTATTGTCAAATGTATTCAAAACAATATAATAACTTTTTAAACAGAAATCTATAACAGTTCATACCATTATTTCATCAAGAGCAATCGAAAGCTCTAGCATTTGAGAAAATCCGAAGGAGATCTCACATTTCATTTCATCAAGACCCATAGGTCAATTAGCATTTCATGAGATAAATCTCATAAAAGAAATTATAATATTACAGGAACATAATAATTTTCGTCGGAAGAAAAGCGAGAAGTTCACGTTCCCAAAATCTTTTTCCAAATCTCTTGGCTACATTATATGGAGAATTGACGTAGTCAAGAGATTTGAAAAAAGATTTTGAGAACATGAACTTCTCGCTATTCTTCCGACGAAAATTATTTTTATCAATCGAGGTAGAATACTATGTTCCTGCAATATTATAATTTCTTTTACGAAATTATCTCATGAAATGCTAATTAACCTGCGAGTCTTTGATGAAATGAAATGAAATGTGAAATCTCCTTCGGGTTTTCTCAAATACTAGAGCTTTCAATTGATCTCCGATTGCTCTTGATAAAATGATGATATGGAATGTTATAGATTTCTGTTTAAAAAGTTATTATATTGTTTTGAATGTTCGTATCTTACTGAATTTAAAATTACTCATTCCTTCAAAATTCAATATTTTCAGGACAGATCGGTTAACATAGATGGTGGCTGAGCGGTGTGCGGGTTGCCAAGTAAAAGTTTTAAGAATACATTTGACAATAAATTTTCGTTAGACGTTTTGTAACTTTTTATTCGTTTCTCTTAGATGTTCTAGATTTCAAGATTTTTGTGTTTATTTAAATTGATGTTTGATGCTTCAAATAAATTAAAGTTTCGAATTTTTACTTAAATAATTCCGCATTATGAAATGATACCGGTAACACCTCAAAAATTTAAGTCGATCAAATTTGGGGCGTTAACAGGTTTTTGTGACCATTAGATGTGTCTGAATAGGTGAAAAAGTGGTACTTTTTAGAATTATCATTGGGTAAATTACACTCAGTTCCCAGCCTTTTCATTTTGTAGTAATTATGTCCCCATTAAAATTTAATCACATGTATCAACCCAACTTTCCAGAAAGTAGTAAAATGAAAAATACAAGAAATAATTGCATTGCCACAAGATTGAACTACCGCCTAGAAGGCCACAATATTTAATTACCTTCCATATTTACTGAAGACATACTCCAAATCACGGGAACGAGTCCTTGAAGACAAGTGACCAACATAGAGGCGAGTGTTGCTGCCATATCGATCATCATAACGAGGCATTTTTAATCTGCAACATCAAATTTAAGTCTAAGAATTTGAGCACAGAAACAAGTGACCTCGATTGAATGAGATAAAAAGTAAATATAAAAATCCAGTGTAGATAGCACATAAACAAGTATGACTACAACTAGTATACATCAAGAAGCAACAAAGATGAAGCACTCCCTTCGATATAAGTGCAACTAAGGTCAGATATGACCAATAGAAGTAAACAAACTAGACTAAAAGAGCACGGTCATTTAAGTAGTGCTCTATTATTTTGAACATTCGTTGGTTAGAGAGATTACATTTTTACGTTGCTTCTAGTGTATATAAATGCAATCCCCATAAGAGAAGTGATAAAATAGACAAGGCTCATAAAACAAAAAGGAAGGGAAGGAAGAAGTGGTGCAGAAGGGGGCAAAAAAAAAAAACCTGAAAACCCCAAAAATTTGTAGAAAATAATTTTATTGTATTGAAAAATCAGTGATTGAAAAAATTTACAAAGCTTTGCTTTAATTGAAAAATTAATTCCCTAAAGTAATTAAAATCCAAAGAGGAATAAAAGGGGAATCTTATCTTCACAGGAAAGAATAATCCTATTCTAATCAAGAAAAAAAATAAAGAAATTGTATTCTAAACAAGAAAGAAGAAAAGATAAATTCCTATTACAACTAGAAATC
>CAIGRO010238901.1:15528-32010 GCA_903798355.1 Fraxinus baroniana | reverse complement strand
TACTAGTAAAGTATAAATATATATTAAATTCAATGAATTAATGTCAAAAAAAAAGAAAAAAAAATATACGACGAAATCGGCGGTTTAAAATTGAACCAAACCGTTAGGTTTAGGTTTGAGCTTTTTTCAAACCTTTCAAAATGATTTGGTTTAGATTTGAGTTTTTCTCAAACCGATTTAAACGATTTGATTTGAAAATTTGTCAAAAATCGGTAAAACCGGACCCCTTACACCCCTAACGAGGAATACACTTAGGGAACCATACAATGTGATGTCCAATCATCCTAGGACAGCGAAGTCGAAAAGACTCACAAGCACTCCGAACAGAGAAAACTCCGTGCACATTATCCACCCAATTCTGCTAAGGAATATGAAGAGTCATGGCAAAATAACAAAATTCGTGCATTCTACCGGAATTGGACATAAAAGCTGCAATAGAACAACATATGTTTGTAGTAATATTCATTTTATAACAAGTCATGTCTGTCATGAAATTTGTTTTGCAATGCATTTGATGCTTAGCATAATATCTTGAATCAACAGTTGTAATATAATTTATTATGTAACAAATGATTTTTGTAGTTAAATTTATTTTGCAATATAGGGAGTTTGTCCATCATCATTTGTGTAATGATATATAATTATTGACTAATTTATTTTTTGATTGTTTATCTATGTCACATATTCTATTTCACAACATGTAAAAATTGTTACAAATATTATTTCGTGACAATGTGGCTATTCTCATAGTACTTTCAAAAACGATAGGTTTCCAATTTCTTGGATGACCATAATGCATATTTTACTATGTAGCCAATGTGAAGAAGTTTTCTCATTGCATGTAGGACAAGCTTTGTACCCTTGGTGCTCCATCCAAAAATATTTTAATAAACAAGAAAATCAATAATGGTCAACATTAGAGCTACACATTGAAAAATATAAGTTATGATTTTCAAAGAAATCAAATTTAGTAGATCTACCTTATTACTAAATGTGCATTATCAACCAAATCGATAAAGATCAGGGTATATTTCATAAGACTTGGTTTCCTCCAATACCAAAACATACACAAATAAGTCAATTTGACAAAATTTGACCAACATAATTTGACAAACCAAAGTTTTGTCCTAATTATTCTTACAAAATTGAAAAAGAGAGATGTAAATTGTCGTCCTTTTAGGACTTTCCCTTGGACTTCTACACGCAAGTTCATATTTCACAAGTTGAAAATGCACTCCCCTAAAGTTATAACCAAGTTCCATTTATGCATGAACAAAGGATGTACTCGAATGAAGGAAAAAAAAAAAAAAACTTGAATGCACTAATTAGTATTCAAATCATTTTCAACAAAGCTGCACCTATCTGCAATTTCAACAAAAGAACAAGTACAAAACAATCTCCAACCAAAATCTTTTAAGATAAGTGACATCTCATTAATTTGCGTGTAATATTTCAGTATCAAGCGAAAAAAAGGAACTATATGATAATTCTAAAAGGAGTCTAAACTAATAATTGGATTAGCATTTCAAAATATTCATATTTGAATATGTTGAGAAACGCAGCGATGATACCGGATTAATCCAATTCCAAATTATTGGAAAAAAATAAGTTATTATAACCACAATATGAAGTAATCGATCACAAGAATGTAAGAATAAAATAATTTGCAAAGAATTGAGATTTTATTACAATATGGAGAAAGAATACAAAGATTTGCATTTACAACTTTGTTTAGTTTCTTGCTAAATCATAATGAGGAACCAATTATACATAGGAAACAAATAGGGAATGTCCAAGCCCTAATAGTAGAGTTATAGTTGAAATATAATGAAAAAACATAGTCCGGAACGTAGTAGAGAAGGAAAATCACGTAGAGATAAAATAGCCAGGCAGTGCGGGAGTGCTGGGTATGGCGTCGCGGTGCCCCAAACCTGGTGTCGCAACGTCGGGCCAAATACTTCCAGGCACCATGGTGCCACGGTGCCAACTCAATTCCTTTATTTCAGAACTTGATTTTCTTCATCCTAATGTACTCTCAATCGGGCTTCCAGGTAGAAGTTCAATTAGAATTCACCAAGTAAACTTGAATAGAATTTCACAGTAGCATTCCAAATAGATTTCTTCGTAATGTGTGCTTTAATTAGAACTCTCAATTATATTCAACAAAGAATTCGAGCCATACACAAATTTTAACAATCTCTACACGACATGAATTCAATTGCAATGAACAAAACTTTGAAGAAAAAATCTCAAACTACAGACAAATTTCACTTCAAGAAATAAACTAGAACTCTTCAATGAAAAATACAAACGAACTTCTCCATAAAAATTTTCCAATTGAAAATATTTTGTATCTCTTCTACCCTAACTAGGGATAAAAGTAGACTAATAACTTCCAAACAAGGTTGAAACATGCTCTGTAACAGAATCACAACTGAATGCATTAGAAGAAGGATTTTGGCTAGAATTAACTCCCTTAGTCGCATTCAAACCGTCAACTAAATTAGTAGATTTGTACCTATTTGGAACCTTATGGCAAAAAATGGGTTTGTTACTAGTAATTAAATACAATGACAATGTCGATGATGGTGGAAAGGTAGATTTACCCATGTCTTCTAAATTCAACTCAGGCGTATTCCTTAAAAAAAAAAAAACCCCCAAATTAGATCCAACACTTCAAAATTCAAATATACTGATTGCTCAAAGATTCTACATAACACTGCAAGATATAAAAATGAGATTTTCTATGTCCCTTTACACCAAACACAAGCTCTTTTACTAATTTTCAGGAATCCACTTTAAACACTATACCCGTACCTTTTTGAATAAAGAGTATTTAAAGAGAATTCTTTTTAGATTTGAAACGTACCTCACTGTATCAAGTGTTCTAACCGTCCCATAAAATATCTTTATTTTGACTTGGTCAATGCCAGCTATCAAACAGGGTGTATTATTACCGATCATCACTACACCTTTATGTCATACAATGAGAATATAAACGTTGCTTCAAATGTAATTTGTTACTAAGACTCTTCTTCATGAAAAATTATTTTAATTTTAACCATAATGTAGTGGCTGACTTCTCTTTCAAAATGTTATGGAGAATATTATTTGAAAGATGAAGATGTATTTGAGATAGACCATGCGTTCCCTCTGCATTTTCTCCTCTAGAGTCCAAATTACAAACATCTTGTCAAATCCTAAAAAAGCATCATCCAAATCCATCTAAGCGAGTATTACTCCCAACTTTACTTGCCATAATGTGAATCTTGTATTGCGATCAAATAACGGAATATCATACGTCAATGTTTTCATCACAAATGATCAACTAGAGCTATTAATTTGATCAAAACCTCGATCTTCCCAAGAATTTCAACACAAAACCTCTGATACCAATTTGTTGTGAAAATCAAAGATGATATCGATTAATCCAATACTAAATTATTGGAGAAAATAAGAGATTATAACCACAATATAAAGTAATCAATTACAAGAACACAAGAATAAAATAATTTGCAGCGAATAGATATTTTATTATAATATGGAGAAAGAATACAAAGATTTGTATTTACAACTTTGTCGACCTTCTTGCTAGATCATAATGAAAAGACAACTATTTAATAGAACACAATCCATTAAATATGAGATTAGTTATCTATTAGTCAAATTTATGACAATAACTAACTTAAAATTTTCATTTCTTTTTCTTTATGCCTATTTTAATCAAATCCAAACCAATTTACATTCAAAACTCAAAACTAAAAGAAAATACTGTTAGCTTCTCCAAAGGCGAAGCATCTAGCACCCTCCCTCCACTAGTGATTGTAACGGGGGAGGCCAGGGACAGACGAGTCGGCGGTGAAGGTGGGTCTTCTCCAAACTTCTTAGCTCAACTATTGGCAATGGCTTAAAATGGCGGAGCCATGACGCAAGCCAACATAGGAGAGGACCTGGGTGAATGAAGGAGTTCCCCAAAGGATCTAAGCAAAGATCTGGAAAAAAATAAAATAAAATAAAATAAAAATGCCAACCAGTTCAAGAGTGTCCTCCAAAGCTGTATTATCTGTGGTGCATAAACTTGAGGCTCCGCCATCATAAATATATAACAATACTAGTTATTTTTGGAATCTGTATCTCTACTTCGGCCAAGGAATTGAGTGATAGGAGTGACATGGCGGTGGAAATGGATGGATTGAAACAGAATGGGAGAAAAGAGGCGTGAATGGAAGGAGGTGTAAATTAGTGTAGGGTTTGGGTTATTTTTTATTTCTAGTATATAATTTAATTTGGGAAAAAAATACAAATTTTTTTGCAATGTTCAGAAAATGTTGTAAGAAGTAATCTTTTCATAACGTTCAAAAAACGTTGCCAAAAAGAATTTTTCATAGCGTTTAGAAAATGTTGCAAAAAGTAATATTTTCGTAATGTTAAAAAAATTGTTGGCAAAAATAAATTTTTCGCAACGTTCACAAAACGTTGCAAAAACTTAATTTTTTTCTCAACAATTAAAAAACTTTGCAACAAGTAATCTTTTCGCAACAGTTAATAAATTTTACAAAAGGCTTTATATAAAGAGTTTCAATAACCGATCTTGAACGTTGCTATACAACCAGATTTCAATAACGTTAAAAAAACGTTGCAAAAACTTTAAATTTTCGCAACATTTATAAAACGTTACAAAAGGCGACATTAGCTACATTTATTTAAAAAATGATACGAAAGCTTAATTATGTTAGCCAATAGCAATATTTACTTGCTAAAATGTTGAGATAGACCCATTTAACAATATTTAATTAACGAATGTTGCCTTTTGCGTATTGCAAAATGTCATTTTTGGTGTAGTGACATTATTATAGTACAAAGACAGAATCTATACATAAAAAATAAATGAAAAAACTGCAATTTAGAGATAGAAATTCATTATTGTTTTCACTGATGTCTTCCTTGAAGAGCATATCTTACTGAAATCCCTTCGCTCTTTGGAAGAAAAACTGACATCATTGACAAATTTATAAAGGAGACAAGTTCAACTAGAGTTATTCAGGCTGCAACTAACTTGGTCCAAAGATAGCCCTTGCTTGAAAGTGATTATTTGAAAAACAATTTCCTTCACGCTCATTCTCAATCACGTATACTTTAAAAAAAAAAAAAAAAATCATTTTAAAAATATCTCAGTAACTTTTTCCAATGCATTTTCCAAAATCATTTTTCAAATAATCAATTTCACACAAGGATTTAACCCTTTGCATGCTGTTCTTTTAATGCAGTTTTTTCTTTTCCATAATAATAATAATAATAATAATAATAATAAATCACTAAAATGATCTGAACGATGTATATGTGTTCATTTATTAACTATTTATAATAAATAAATAAATATGGGAAAAATTTATAGTCTTTAAAGAGTTATAATAAATTTCACAATTTTATTTAATTATAAATTATAAATCTAACTGTAAAAACCACCATTGACGCTAGTAATATTATCATAGTGCACATGGTTCCAGAGAGCATTATATATAACTCAAGATTAGTGTTTGTAAGGACTGTCATTTTGTGCGTTACAATAATATCAAAAAAATAAAAATAAATAAATAAAAGTACACGTCTGCTAGAAGATGAAGTACGACTCACACACTGAAACATATATTGAACCCTATTTGTAGTGGAGTCAATCGAGCCGAGCGGCTGGTCGGCTTGGTCTCTCAGCTCGTGAAAAAATGAGCGACGAGCCACTAGCCGCTCGGGCTCATAAAAAAAGGAGTTCGAGCAGGCGGGTTGCTAGGCGAGCCTAGCCTGCTTGACTCGTTTTCTAGGCGAGCGCTTGTCGAGCCAGTCCACGAGCCAGGCTCGTTGGCTCGTCGAAAGAGAGCTCATGAACCGGCTCGGCTTGTGGCTCGCCTATTAAAAAAAAAATGTCAATGACCATTTTCGGAACGGTCACTGAACTTTTTTAGTAATCGTTTCGGTCACTAAATTTTATTTTATTTTCAATTCCATTTTTTACCTATAAATACCCTTTCATTAATCTATTTTTTTCCACCCAACTATCAATCTCTCATTCTCTACTCTCTAAATTTCTAATTTCTTGATTCTCTTCTACATTTTACATTATTATGTTATAATCTTGATTTTACAATCTATTTCTACACTACTACATAATCTACATTTATTTCTCAATTCCACTTCAGCATTCAATTTCAATTATTCGATATCAATTATCTCATTACAAATTTTCAATTCACAAATGGATCCAAGCTCATTTGTTGAAACCTTATTCGGTGTCAGAGGTGAATGACCTGTTACGCCCCGCAGTCAATTTCGGAATAAATTCGTTGGTCTAAATGAATTACCTATTCCAAAAAATATTCCGAATTTCGATCCTCATGGAAGTAGTAATCTAATTGATTTGGATGACGTTTTTTGGATGACGTTGATGTTTTAGAGACAGAACAGAATGATAAACCTGTATTATATATTCCTAATTCAAGAGAGAAATGAAATGGGAAAAAGAAGGCAAAATGTTGGACCATTTTAAATTGGTTCAAATTGGTCGTGTGGTAGATAGAGTTCCAGAAGCCAAAGCAGTATGTAAATACTGTCAACAACGATTGACAAGGTAAAAAGGCATTGGAACATCCCACCTCAATCGTTACTATAAAACATGTGCGGCCAAACATGGGCTTCTTCTTTCAGTCAAATGCAAGTACAATTTGGTAGTCTAGGCACCGGTACTACTACGCCAATTTCTACGTAGATGTATTCAAAGAAGAAAGCTCGAATGGGAATGGTGAAGTTCGTTGCCGCAATTGAGTAGCCTCAAGCAATAGCTAACAATCAACATTTCGTCTCCCACGTGAAAGAACATCTTCAATTGAGGTACATTTGGATAAGTTGAAATACTCTTCGTTCTCATACAATAGAATATTTTCGTAATTCAAAGAAACAATTGATTGTTGTTTTACAAAAAAAAATATGGGGGTGTTATATGTTTAAATTCGGATATATGGGAAGAGATTAATAAAAGAGGTTATACAGCTGCAACTACACACTACATAGACCCACTTTGGTATATGCATAAAAAAATTATAGCTTTTAAAATTATTGAGTTCTATCACAACGCTAACAACATATTTAATGCTATTATGAACATTGTTAAAGAATATCGTTGCAAGAGTAAAATTCGTTCATTTAAGTTCGACAACACTTGTGTAAATAAGGTAGTTATCGGTAAATTGTACAGAGTACTGCTACCTGATTTCGATGGTTATTTATTTCAAATTCGATGTGTATGTCATATTTTTAATTTAATAGTACAAGACGGTTTAAAACATATTAAGAATGAAATACAATAAATTAGGAATGCACTAGTGTATATCACGATTTCACCTAGTAGAAAATAAGCATTTGAGAAATTTTGTGCCCAAACTGGAGTGACATATACAAAAACATATATTAGTGACGTATGACATAGATGAACTATTTGGAATGACTTCGATTGGAGTTTAGCTTTTAAAATAAAAAACGCAAAAAAAAAATTGACAAGTTTTTATGATCCTACATATATTTTGTCTGGTGTTTAATATCTCACTAGTTATATGATCCTTGAAAATCTTTATATAATTGATAGGACTTTTAATAGATACAAAAATGACTTTGATTTTAGTTCAATTATATATTTCATGGAATAAAAGTTTAAAAAATATTGGGAAGACTTTCCTATATTATTTCCGTTAGCAGATGACGCCGTTGAAGTTTTAAATTTATTCGAAGCTATTAACTCATATAGATATGATTCAACTGCAATATCATGTGGTTCCTCTATAACTAGTAGTAGTTTGTCTTCCACTGCATGTACTGAACGTCAAGCGTAAGTCAAAATGTGTTGCCTGCTAAATTAATTGATTATTTAATCATAATATGCCTAATAACAAAATAATTAAGAAAAGTTCAGAAGAAGTAATAGAATTTTGGCGAAGGTATGAACGCCAATGGCCAGTGGTTTCTGCTATGGCAAACGATCTACTAACACTTCAGGTTAGCTTCGGAGTCTGCTTTTAGTGCAGGTAAAAGGTTTCTCTCCGAGGTAAAGAGCAGATTGAAGGAAGACATTTGGAAGTATTAATGTACATGAAGGACTGGAAAGACGCTCATTTTCGACTACAAGATAAATATGCCGAAATTGCATGTCGTCAAGTAACTGATATTGAATTTAACCATATTCATAGGAAAAAAAAATTTAATACATTTATAATTTTTAAAAAGAATTGTACACGTAACAAGTTGTTCGTGTACATTTTTTAACTCCGCCTACTCGAGATTGAAGTAGTCGGTCCCAAACCCGGATAAATGATGAGGGTTTTTTTTAATATTATTTTTAAAAAGAAAAAGATTTTAGAAAATGTATATTTAAAAAATGTTTAGAATATATATATATTTTTTTAAAGGCTTAGAAAATGTAAAGTAAACAACAACAACAACAAAAAAATTACCGAGCCCACGAGCAAAAGCTCGGCTCTACCTACGAGCCGCCCACGAGCCACGAGCTAATGGGCCGGGCTGAGCCGAGCAAGGGTGTTTTGTAATGAGCAGTTACAAAATGAGCTCGAGCTCGGCTCGTGACAAGCATGAGCTGAGCCAGGTCAGCCCATGCCGCCTACGTATTTGACAAAGTTTTTTGAGAGTATAAGTATATATAAGTTGTGTGTATAATAAAATGTATGATAAAAATAAAATATTATATCTACTTATAATTTCAAAAAAAAAAAAAAACTTTATCAAATAAGAGCTAAGTAAAAAACTTAAAAAGTGACAAATTATGGGCTCTTATTGATGTGATAAATGATATGAGGGTAAGTTCAGGTAAGGTTCCATTGATCATTGAGAAAGGGTGTATTATTAGGTCGTGAGCGAAGCGAGTCAATAAAGCAATGTGACACTTGCTCAAGCCACGGTGGACGAAACATTGATCACGATAAGTAAATGGACAAGTTTCATGTTGGGCTTAGAATAAGAAACAAGATGGATCAACTTGGTCCAAGCAGCGGACAAGAAAGCTGAAAAGAGTAACTATGCGACCGCATACCTTTATGCTGAGAACCAGAGTAACACTTTTATATGAATTATACTATGGCATGTTCATACACTATGTGGCCGCATAGCACAATTCTAAAGTGGATTTTTCAACTTTTAGAAATAATCTTAGTTTATTTAAAACTCTAATTTTATGGTATTTCTTGATATTTAGAATATTAATTCCGTTTTTGAGTAGGTTTTATGGATTTCATATTAATAAGGTTCATTCCATTCATGTAAAACTAAAAATTTGAGAGATATTATTGCCAAGCATACTGCTTTCTTCTTGTTCTGCTTTGAATTAATTTTGAACTTATCGAAGAGTAAATTCTTGTGGCTTCTACAATTTAAGTAGAGTTCATAAGCTTTGTGATCAAGTAATCAAAATATTATTAGTGATTGTTTTGGTTCTTTGATTCAATTATTTATTGGGTCAAGCTTTCAAACGTTGATTCTTGCCTTTTTTGGGTTTGATCTAGTCTGTCATGGGTTTCGTAACTTCAATTGCTACGTGTGTTCACATTAGTTGGTATCAGAGTAAGGCTCCAAAAATTAATGCTATATCCTTTTTTTTTTTCTTTTGTTTGAGTATTTGTTTTTCATTCTCCGTATTCTTCGTGTTCTTCAATGTTTTCGTCTCCAATCCATAAATTAGTTTATGTTTCTTTCGCTAGTATCTAGTTGAATTTTCGAGGAAAAAAAAAAGAAATATCGAAAAACTGCCAGCAGCTTACAATTTCATTTTTTTAGTTAAAAAAAATTCCAAATTTGAAAGTGTCCATTTCAAATTCAAAAATACTTTCTTGAATTTATTCTTAGCGTTTCATTCAAAATTCAAATTCCTACCTTCTTAAATCATTTTATATCACTTTCCTTACTCAATTCTTTGGTTGAATTCAACAAGGGTTAAATTTTTATTGAGATCGAATTAATTCTTTGAAGTACTTGCAAGAAAGCATTGAGTAGAAAAAGGCAGAGTGGAAAGACAAATAGAGAGAAAAATCCTAATTGTGTGATACACGAGTGTATACACGTGAGGCAAATATTAAACTAGATTTAGGATATCTGACAATGACAATTCTACTTCAAGCGGGAAGAATAGTTAAGTTATTATGACAGAGGAAGTGATACTACTATTTAAAAAGTTGTTTGGTGATATGGGTGATAGAATTGATGGCAAAAGGCATGGATGGAGAGTCAAGACATATTGCTTGCTAATTTATGTATGGAACAGCCTAGAGAAGTTCCTAATATAAGGAGGCAAGGTAGGTGGGATTGTAGAGCGAATTTTGTTGGTGGATGTTGACATTAATGAGATGCATTCGTGGATGTCAGAATGAGGGATATATGAGTTAAGCATGAAATGATGGACATAGATCATGATGGAGATGGTGTTGATAGAAGTATGAGATATATCAAAATGATAATTCCTTCATTCAAATGAATGAGTGATTAAGTAGTAACATCTAGGAGGAAAAACCGTTAGATGCCATAGATGGGAAGAATTGAACACTATCATGCGGAAGAAGTTCGTTCCTAATCATTATTATAGGGAGCTTCATAAAAAATTGCAAAGGCACTACCAACGTTTTAGGAGTGTGAATGATTATCACAAGAAGATGGAGATTCTTATGATTAAAGCGAACATTGATGAGGATAGGGAGGCCACCATAGCCCAATTTTTGAATGATTTGAATATGGAGATAGCTAATGTTGTAGAGTTGCAACATTATGTGGAATTGGAAGACATGGTACATGTAGCTATAAAAGTGGAAAGGCAATTGAAGAGGAAGGGAACATATAGATATTCATCGGGTTCTAACTCTTCTTTAAAATCGAAATGAGATAACAATAAAGGTGACAGGGCTATTTCGAGTAGTAAGACAGAACCACCAAGGGAAAAAGGAGGAAGAATTGGGATATCAATTGCTTTAGGTGTTTAGGATCAGTGCACATTGCTTCTTAATCACCAAACAAAGGGTAATGATTTTGCATGACAATGGAAGAGGGGTGTGCGATAGTGATGGTGATGATATGACCGTGTTAGAGGATGCTATTGACGGAGATGGAATAGAGTACCCGTTGGAGGTGAGTTACTTGTGGTGATGCACGCTCTCAACACATAAATTAAATTGGATGATGTGGAGCAGCAACGGGAGAACATTTTTCATACTAGATGCCAAGTCAAAAATAAGGTATGTAGTTTGATTATTGATGTGGGTAGTTGTACTTATATTGCTAGCACTACACTTATTGAGAAATTAGGATTGAGTACGATAAAACATCTCAAGTCTTATAAATTGTAGTGGTTAGATGAATGTAGAGAGGTTAAAGTATGTAGACAAGTTCTGGTGAATTTCTCAATTGGGAGGTACATTATGAAGTGATGTGTAATGTGGTTCCTATACATGCTGGACACATTTTGTTGGGAATGCCATGTCAATTTGATAGGAAGGTTAAATATGATGGATTCAAGAATGGTACAACTTTGTAAAAGATGGGAGAGCTATTACTCTTATACCATTAACACTAGAACAAGTTTGTGAGTATCAATTGAGATCGAGAAGTGAGGAAGTAAAGAAAAACAAATAAAGGCGAAAGAAGATTAGGATGGAAGATAGTGAGCGAAAAAAAAAAACAAAACAAATCCACAAGAGATAAAAGAGAGAGAGTATTGAGATGAGAGAAAAATCAAAAGTGAGTTTCCACCCAAAAGAAAATGTGAGATTGAAAGGGTTTTAATGAGAACTAACAAACCCGTCCCCAATTTGGATATTTCTTTATTGTAGAAATTCAAAGACTCGTTCCATGAAGACTTATTTAGTGGGAGATTACCCAATGAGTATCTAATTGAGTCGATGAAAGTGGAGAATTGATGAGCATTGAAGTCGGAGCATTCAACTATGGCATGGTAAAGAATCAATACCCCATACATAGGTGAGATGATGGTTGAGTACGTAGTAATATTTATTTTACATGAGGCATGTACTTTTACATATATTAATGTATTTAATATTTCTATGAGAGTAATAAATTATGTTTCATATGCATTAATAAGCAATCAATTACTAGTTAATGATATTCTACTATGTTGCAAGAAATTAATTGAGCATGATAGACATTTGGTATGCATTGTTGTAGATTTGAGACATGATAATTTATATTTCAATCTTAAAGTCCTTGACTATTTTGGTTCGAAAATATGGAATATGTTGGGAACCATTTAGTATCATCTACTACTTGTATTACATGATTTGATATGGTTTATAGTTTAAATTCGTTAACTTTGTTTGGTGTAACTCCTTTAACTATTATTGTAAGTGATAGTTTAGATAGAAAGTAGGGGATTGAATTATATGCATCTCTAAGTAGCAAAAGGAATAGGTGTAAAGTATTCGAACTAGGTGATTGGGTTTGGGTGCTTAGGCAAAAATGACTTGTTCGACTGCAAAAAGGGTCAAGATTATATCCTAGAAGAGATAGATCATTACATGCCATTGCAAGGATTGACACCAATGGCTACATTTTGGATATTCAAGGTAATTTTATGATAATTTGCATTTTTGTTGTTTTTTTATCTTTCTCTTTTTGATGCAGGTACAGGTTCGAGGTCGAATCCTTTCGAGGAGGAAGGGGATTATGTGATCCATGGTACGAGGCCAAGTTCGGGCAAGGATTCATTAATCGTTGAGGAAGGACTTATGACTAGGTCGCGAGCGAAGTAAGTCAAAGAAGAAATGCGACTACTTGTTCAAGACGCGGTGGACGAAACATTGTCCATGACAAGAAAATTGACAAGTTTCATCTTGAGCTTGGAAGAGGAAACAAGATAGATCAACTTGGTCCAAGCAGTGGTCGAGAGAATTGAAATGAGTAATTATACGACCACATAGTTACCATTGGCATCCGAGAATCAGAGTAACACTTTTGTATAAACTATGGGACCGCATGTCCATACACTATGTGGCCGCATAGCACAATTATGGAGCGAATTTTCAATTTTTGGAAAGAATCTTAGTTTTTTAAGTAGGTTTTATGGGTTCTATATAAATAAGGTTCATTTCATTCATTATAAAACAAACAGTTTGAGAGATATTGCAAAATATATTACTTTCTTCTCGTTCTTTATTGAATTAATGAATAATTAAATTCTTGTGGCGTTCTATAATTTAAGCAATGTTCATAAGTTTTGTGATCACGGAGTCAAGAGATTGTGTTGGTTCTTTGATTCAATAATTTATTGGGTTGATGTTTCAAACGTTGATTGTTGGCTTTTTTATATTTGATCTAATCTGTCGTGAATTTCGTAGTTTCGTAATTTCAATTGTTACGTGGGTTCGCATCACTTATTATTTCTAAAATTGTTTTGCTATTTTTTTTATAAATTATTTATTGTACTTGTTTGGTTTGTCATCATCTTGCAGAGTACTACTAACAGTTATTTTTGTTCCCCATCATCTTTTTCGAATATTTGACCCCATGATTTAACCATTTCTATCTTGATTATTGTCTTATTCTTTAGAAAGAAGAATTTGCTTTATATCCCTGGAGAGTGGGGTGAGGTGAAGTTGTGTCCGCATGTCTGTCGCATTGCCTAATATTCAAATGGGAATTTTATCTCTTTTTCTTTCTGCAGAAAGACAAAAGGCCAACAAGCATACTTTTGTTTGGATCCCTTTGCATCATTTGTATCCTCATTGTTTCCCTTTACTAATCAAAATAGTGCTGCTCTTGATATTTTAACGAATCAACAGGGAATTTAGATGTGCTGCAGTGACAATTTTTCAGTGAGGAAGAGAAATTAAATAGATAATTTCAATACAAAAAAAAAAATGTATAAATACAGTTATTTTCCAAAGTAAAGCTAAAAACTATCATAATTTGTTGTAGTCCTCATCGCTGTTTCATCACGCGCTAACCAACTTTAACACTGTTTTGATCGTTTGTATCGATAAATCCATTTCGAAGAGCACAAAGCCGTACTGATGTGAGTGCGTTATCAAAATGCTTAGCTTTAGTGCCAAGATACTCACTCCAAGTTATTGGTCGATAGAGTGGAGGGTGAAACTGGTCTACCAATTTTGGAAGTGGGGAGATTTTGACACTTGAGGGTGGCCCATAAAGGTATGCTAGTGACAAACGATGTTGGGTCCGGTTCACCACGGCCCGGTGGCGAACATTTGTGTACAGCCCATTGGATAATATATGAAGAAGGTCGCCTACATGAATCACTAATGCTCCTGGATGCGGAGGCACAGTGATCCACCCACAGCCCTCCCGGAGCACTTGTAGACCACTTATGTTGCTCTGGTGGAGAATGGTGAGTATTGTGGAATCAGTATGTGGTGCAAGACCCATAGCCCGGTCCGGGTCGGGACATGCCGGATAATAGTTTAATTGTAGAGCTGCACATGCCCCTTCAAATTCTCCCTGATCCGCCCATTTTACATCTTCTTTGGTTATTCCTAATGATCCCAGCATGAGCCCCAACAGTTTTCCAGATAGCTTTTTCATCTGGTTTTGATAAGCTTCAATCGTGTCACTGAAAAGAAAAGTGTTAGAAATATTGCTGAACAGGTCTGAAAGAATGAAATTGAAATTCTTTTATAATCTTATGTGCATGTAGTCTGTGAAAGTACCAGAAGTTTTGGTAGTCTTGGGGCCAAAGTTGACGGGCATGCTCTAATGGTGAACCAATAACAGTGAACCCTTCCGACCACATGAGCTTTGGGAAGAAGGAAGAAATACGGGCCACGCCATAGCCGCCGGCTCCGTCTGGAGAACGCGCGGCCTTAAGTTTTTGTTGTGTAGGAAGAGAAAAGAGCCTCTTACCTGCTAACTCAACATCTTCGAGCAAGCTCTTCCAAATATTATGGTTAACCAACTGGAAAACCCCCCATGTTTTGCATGCATGACCTATAAGTTCCATGGCATTCTTATTATTTAGATCAATAATAGGGACGGATTCAACATTAGGCCCCTCGATGGAGGGCTGTTCTTCGCAAGCCAACATCCATTCATGGGAGTCGGGCAATTCCTTCATGGAGTTCAAATCCAAGTACTTATGAGGGTGATTGAGGGGGTGGGCTCCAAAGGCTTGAGAGAGCGGTCTTGAAGGCATAGTTTTTGGATGTGTTTGAAAATTAAAGAGACAGAAATTTTTGGAACTTTTGGTTTTTGGTCTTCGTACTAGTTATACATGTCGTAGGGCAAGAAAAGTAGGATAATGGGATAACGTAGAAGAACATATTTTGTGAAGAAATACGATGGTGTCTAATGAGTTTATATAGAAATGGAGGAGATTGTGACTACTCACTAGCTAGGTGGATTTGGCATTTATGAGTGCTTGTTTATGTGGGGTGGGGTGGGGTGGGGTATTATCATAGGGTTACAAGATGGGGACAAGAAGGTGAGTGAATTTGAAAAATACAAAAAATTGAAAGGAGTATTTTGCCCTCTTCATTACAAGAAAAGGAAGTCATTACAACCTCACAAAACCAATTTAGGGGATTGATGGAAAACAAGGGTCCATCCTTCTCCATGTGCCAATGTCTTATTAGTAGAAAAACATCTATATCACCTCCTTATCTACTTGGTCCTAATCCCACCTCTTCTTAACTAGTAGACAAAAAAACACAACCAGTTTCTCATCTTTGATGAAAAGACAAGTATGTCCTTGCCCTCTAGGGTCATTGAACTTCAATTGAATTTCAATTGGATCACTACACTTCATATTTAGTCTGTTTTCTATTGAAGTGGGGCGTTGGCTCGAGCCGGCCTAGCCCATGAGCCTTAAAAAAACACTTGTGTGCCTCGGGCCCGACCAGGCTCGACTTGGCTCTCTAAGACCCGAGCCGAAAGCTCGGGTCGAGCCTAAATTTTTTGGCCGAGCTTTTGCTCGGTTCGGGCAAAAAAAAGCTCAAAGTATTTTTACTCAAGCCGAACCCGAGCAAAAAATTTCAACTCACGGCTCGACTCGACTCATTGACACCCCTATTAAAACTTGTTCAATCGTTCAATAAAACCATCAAAATGACTCAAAAGTCATAATATCCTTTTTTGAGTGGGACTTAATTTGTACTGCAAACGTTCCTTTTCTTTATGTAAACACGATATATTTTATTTAAAAACATTGTTTTGAGAATAAAATATTCTAAATAAAACTTTAAGAGGACATTATTGTCCTGCAGAAACTTGTTTTTAGTGAATTTTGGCCCTATCGACGCAAGTGGACTCTCTTATAATCATATTTAATCAAGCATTTAAAAGTCACCTTCTTGATTAAGCATCCTATATTGAGTCATCTTTGATCTTTGATTAAGAAGTAGGACTCCCATTGGTTCTTATAATCTATGTGGACAATAATTCAATGGAATATCCCTTTTTTTTTTTTTTTTTTTTTTTTTT
>CAIGRO010238901.1:0-15431 GCA_903798355.1 Fraxinus baroniana | reverse complement strand
GAAAAACTTTGAGTTTTTACTTTTTGTGTTTTTTTTTTTTTTTTTTTTTGTTATTATCAGTTTTATGTGGTTGTGGTGATTACACAACACAAATGAAAACAAAGTATAATACGTCTTATTTGGCATGCTAAGACAACTATACATGGGATGTTACCAAAGATTCACACTAGAAATATCATCGCTCTAATTGCACATGCCATTCATGTGGTGTAAGCCATGTTAAGTTAAAGCTAAGTTTTATTTTGTTTTGTTTTGTTTTAGTGGCATGTAAGTATGGTGTATGTCTCACAAACTATATAATAAGTTGATATACTTGAGATCCCTTTTGAAATATTCTTCTTTAAAAATTTATAAAAGTCATTCTAATTGAATATGTGAGATTTTTAATTTTTAATTTTTTTATTATTTTTTATTATTTTTATTTTTATTTTTATTTTTTTTGTGTAATATGCTTTTTCAAAAATTACTAAAACTCATTCTAATTGCATATGTTGAGATTCTTCCATAAGGCCGCTTTACTTTTCCTTTCTATTTTTTAAATCAAAATACCATAGTCGAAATTTTTAGATCTCCACCTACAGCCAATGAGGAATTTGAATTCTCCAACCCTATTTTATAAATTAAAAGTAATAAGGACGGCGAAGAGGTTATGACTTCTTTACTACGAAAAATTCCATCGAGTGCTCGTCAAACGATAAGTGTAAATTATACACATACCTAGGCATACGAATATTGGGAGTACTTTTAGTCTTGGGTTTTTATTGTTTGTTAGGTAAAACGTAATGGTTGGAAATGAAATTGAAAGAAATGAACGAAAAATCGACCAAAATGATGATTTTCAAAGCAAGTGACCAAATTGTAATTATTTAGTAGTTGATTCGGACCATATATCAGGGGGTGAAGAATGTGGGGAGTCAATGGGACAAGAATAAAAAAACCAATGGAGTGAATTTGTGTGAAAAAGGACAAACTCATACCCTGGAGTGAAATTTGCAATTGGTCCTTAGCTTGCCCATGCAAACGCACCACCGTACGCAAGGCATAAAAGTTGGGAACCTGAGGCTAATTTTTTAGGGAAGTGCTACATCAACATAATGGTGCCCCCTATATACACCAATCATAATCCAATTTTTTATTACCATGCGTGAGAAACTAAATATACCACACATGAGCTTAGGCTTAATCTAGGCTGATGGGGATAACTTTCCTTCTACTATGCAAATTCTTTTGGTACTCAAATTGGACAAGATTTTGACCTAATTTTTGACCATTATATACATAGACAAGGGTTAAACATTAGAGGATCCCTTGCTTGCCTCTCAATTCAATGCATATCATAATAACTTTCAAGAAAATTGGGTTAATTCACCATCTTTTGGGAGAGAGATCAAGCCTAGCAAAGAATCCAAGGCAATAAACATCAAAAACTTGAAGAATCAAAGCTTGTGATTAAAATGAACCTTATTATTGCTTGTTTTTAGTTTAATGATTACGTAATTTAGTTTATTTATGTTCTTGACTGATCTTGTATGCATGTTGAATTATTTAAATACTTAGGTTCCATTTAGATATATATTTAGTTGCTTGTTATAGTGTTGGAATGTCACCAATAATTCTAGAACTCTACAATTTCAACACACGGCCAATACATGTTAGGAATAATACGTATGATGCTTGTAATCATATAGGTAATCGTGAGATTAATGCATTATTTCACATATGAAATTGGAATACGAATATGATCGGATTGTGCTTAGAATAGGTTTAACTTATTTCGAGAGCTATAGTTAAATAAAATTAGAATATCGATTGTCAATATACACAACTCATATTAAATTACAAAGGTCGAAAATTGGAAATAAAATAATAATAATAATAGGTGAATATGAAATTCAAACAAACTCATCTCATATTTCATATAAAACATCTTTCGATAATTAGTATTTAAATTTTGAAACAAATAAATAAATCTCTTTTATTCTATGTATATTCAAATTTGACAACACAATAATATAGTTCAATTTAAAGTTTATTCCTTATGGGACAATATTCTTTATTCAACAATCCCTTACGCTTGCAGGTATCACACTTTGGTTGTCATTGTCGAAAAATAAATTGTTTAAAGTAAATTATTAAGTTCTTTTAGATTTGAAATAATTTTTAGTTGTTTTTTTACTATTAACCACCTAACTGGTCTCTCTTTGATTTTCTTTTCAGGCACTATTTAGCAATTTATGTAAGATTCTAACAAAATCAAAATCCTACTGTTGGATCTCAAAATTGAAAAGACCTTAGGCAAAGAAAAATAAATAGAGATTAGAGAAAGAAGGGGAAATTGAAATTGCCAAAAATTAGAATAAATTAAGCTCAGTTACCACCAATTCTATTAGTTCAACAAAGGGCAGTCGTCAACGATGGCAAATTGTTATTTGGGGATTATGTGATTCTCATTAACCTCCTATGCAACCTACCATAATATATCTTCTTTTTGGGCAAGTTAATTTCCATCTTCGACCAGAAATCATCAATTTGTTTCAAAATCATCAAGATTTCAGGTTTTCGGAAAAGCAACTGAAAATCCATAATAACATGTTTGAGCTTTGTGAGGTCATTTGTCATGAAAAGATGTTAGCGGATGTCTTTCAAACGCATCTATTCCCTAATATCTTTAAGGATAGCACGAGAGATTGGTTATGCTCATTACCTATCGAGTGTATCGTCTCTTGGAATGATATTGCGCAGAAATTTACGATGAAGTTCTTTCCACCGTCTCGAGTTCGTCAGATCAGAAATGAAATACGTATTTTCAAGCTCTCCCATAAAGTGAACATGATATATCAACATACACCGATTTGTAAAGACTGCAGGGTAAATCATACAATCTTGAGTTGCCTTTAGCCTTCACACATACAATTCAGCCTAAAGAGGTTAGTTATTCACAAAACTTCCAAGAGCAGCAGAATAACTCTCACTCAAACACATATTATTCAAGTTAGAGAAATCATCCAAGCTTCTCATGAGTTACTAATCAAGGTCAACGAAATTTGGTTTAAGAAAATTGTAGGATATCAGCAAAACCGGGAGAAGAAGCCATCATTGAAAGATTTACTTGTTCATTACATGACAAAAACTTGCACTGCATTACAAAATCAGTATGCCTTTATTCAAAACTTGGAAAATCAGGTGGGTTAGATAGCAGCTAAATTATTCGACAAAACACACAAAATACCCTACCAAGGAACACAGAAATAAATTCAGGGAAACAAATGTTAGCTATTATAGTTGTATAGAATGATGTAGTCGATATACCATCAATCAAGTTTGAAACCCCTCTAAGAGCTTATGTACCACCAATCCCATTCCTTCAAATCGTTCCAAAGTAGCCAAATGAGAAACATGTTCAAGCTGTCACTACAAGAAATGGAGTTTAGTTATTAGAGATCATCATAGAGAAAAAAGACAATAAGGATAAAAAGGTACCCACCATGGGTGAAGTACAAGTCATCCGTTCTGAAAAATCAATTATTTGGTTATGCCATTTTAGGCTTTGCTCTAACCAATGCAATTGCCTTGTTCTGTAATTACTACCGGAAAAACTAGAGTTAGCATAAGACATCCTTTTATAGCTTACCTAGTCAACAATAACAATCGAATAGGTACGTCAATGCGTGAGAAGCTTATCCTTAGCATTTTTTGAAAGATCCTGGCTTTTGTAGTTTGGTGGGTCTCCGAGATCTTTTCAATAACCTATGTTGTGTTGAATGGGTATCTATCTAATTCGATCAAAGCTGTCTTTTCGCTTGAGGATTTCGGACAAGACTACTCACTCTAGTAGGTTGTAAGTTACCTCTTCTACTTTTAGGTAAGAGTAGCTCTGAAGGGAGAGTTTTTCGAAGCCAGACATAAAGAGCTTTAATCGCTATTGATAGTTCACCCTCTAAGAGAACGTCAGGAAGAGGACATACTCTATGTACACTGATCCTCTCGATTTTCTCGATTTTGATTTTTACCTTACATCAATTTTTTTTATCCATCTCATGAAAAAATTAGGATTTCTACGACTAATAAGGGCAGAGAGATGTTAACTTTTCACTATTAGTAAGCATTCCCCTAGTTTTTATCTAATGAGCTTCCTTACGTTGAATTAACACGGCGGGTTCGCCTAGATGCCTAGTGATAGTCTGAAGGTCAAGGCAATCATTGTTATCAATACATACATACTTCCAATCTTGTTTTCTTAAAGTTTGCGGAATAATAAGTTTGAGAAGCCATTCGTAAATATTTCTTGGATGTCCTCAGGATGCTTCATATCAATATTTCTTTCATTAATACAATCTTACAGATTCATAATTATTCGAAGTTTTGGAAAGAGATGTTGACGAAGAAGATAAAGTTCTCAGAATACAAAACAATAGCATTGTTTGAGTAGTATAGTGCAATCTTACAATACAAGATCCCCGCTAAGTTTTAAGACCTAAGGAGTTTCACTTTACCTTGCTCCATAGAGGATTCTAAATATATTAATGGTTAAATTGATTCTTGAGCAAGTATTAATCTAATGTTACTGTCTATTTACATAAAATTAGGATTATGGAATCCAAAGGAAACTATAGTAACACTACAACTAATTGACATATCAATCAAACATCGCTATGGAAGGGTTGAGGATATGCTAATCAAAGTTGAAAATTTCATATATCTAGCTGATTTCATCATTTTTGATGTAGGAGAAAATCAAGACATGTAGATAATATTGGGAAGACCATTCTTAGAAACCGGATATACATTAATGAATTTTGAAAAGGATGAGATAATCTTGAAGATGGAAGACAAATAACAAAGTTTCACCATAAACACTTAACCCAAGAAACCTGCCAACCCAGAAGAGTGCAAAAAGAATAATTATGAAGAAAATGGTGATTATAGAAGTCATTGGTACCAAAAAAGAGTTGGTGTATTGTTGGAACAATTAAAGATCGAATTGGTAACTTGAAAGCTTGGAGCGCTAAAGATAAAGCATAAACATCTCCAAGTGCAAAAACCCCGATTTCTTCCTCCGGCCGGAGCTCATCACTGACCAACCCCCCACCTCTGGATGACCCCGTTCATGCAATCAATTGTAACCAAATACCAAGTCTAAATGCTGAAGTTAACCCAGAACTTCTCCCTGTCGCGACGCTCACTAACCAACCCCCCACCCATGCAATCAATTGTAACCAAACACTAAGTTTAGTAGCTGGATTTAACCCAGAACTTCTCCCTGTCGCGACGCACGCAACATCGCCTGAGGAGAAGTCAGTTTTCGGCACTATCTGGACAAACGAAGGTCGCGGACCACATGTGCTAGGTTCGCCTTTACCTGGCGCACCTAGCCCACCCTTGGGTCTCCCCTAATTTGGCTTCAATCAACTAGAATTTGAATCTGAAGTAATTGAAATACTCAAATTTTCAGGCAGCAAATTTTGAAGCTTTGTACCGATAGAAATACTTGGAGTTACAAGAAGATATTGGTATGGAATTGAAGAGGAGGTTAAGGGCTTTCCACCAGTACATTTTTCTGTAGTTTAGGTGGCTAGAGCTTGCCGAGTTTTGGCTCCATAAACGGTGGCTAAAGGGGACAAAATCATCCCAAAATTAGAGAGCAAAATTAAATTTATTTGGACTCATTTGCACTTTTTAAAAAAGTTCAGGAGTAACATTTTAATTTTTTTTATTTTTCTTCTCTTTTTTTGTTTTATTTAAATAGAATGGTGTATTGATCATTTTACGTTAAAAAATTATGACAATGATGTTTTCCATAATGAAATGTTGAAATAAAGATAAAAATGAAAAAAAAAATGAAACGTAGGGACGTTTTCCACAAGAAGTATCAAACATAGGGACGTTTTATTTTGAAAAGTATGTTTTTCGCTATGAAACGTTGAAATAAAGACGAAAATGCGAAAAAATGAAACATAGGGACGTTTTCCACAAAAAAGTGTCAAACGTAGGAACGTTTTGTGCTATTAAGCCTATATGGAGTTCTAGATGAAAAAGAAGACATAAGATTCGAAAAAAAATGGAATTAAAAACACAATGGTGCCACCACGGCATGGCCCTGGGCAAAACTAAGCAGGGACGTCGGCGTCGGACGTTTTGTCCCCTTTTTTTGCTCTAAGATGTTTTCTTCATCTCAAAGTCATTTTCCAAGCCAAACTCCCAATAAGGCTTCCAAATAGAATTTCAACTTGAATAAGACTCCAATAGCATTTCAAACTGAATTCGTCTTGACATGCAGTTAAATAGGATTCTTCATTTACTTTGATAAGGAATTCGGGTCACATTCGAATTCTAACAATCTCCACCGTGACACGAATTTCATTTCAACAAACAAAGCTCCAAAAATAACTAAAACTAATTTCTCTAACAAACATAAAATACTCCATCTCTTTCAATGAATCCAAGCAATACTTTGCAGAATTATCTCAGATTCACAAAATGTCATAAAGATTTTAAAATTTGCCAACCAGGGCTGTAACACGCCCTGAAGGAGAATCAATCCCAAATGCTTTTATAGAAGACCCCTTACTAGATTGTACAATTTCTACCACGCTTAAAGCATACCCAATCAAATCAACATCCAAATACATTTCTCCATTGGATCAGTCCTTAGCAATTGAATACAATAGCATCGCTGGTGATAGTGGCAAAGCGGCATTATCCCATATCTTCTGAACTCAACTGAACAATATTTTTCAAATTCGACCTCTTACAAAAACCTAAAGGTATTGCACCAAACTGAATGTCCATCGCGGTACTGAACCTGTGTTGATTGACTCTTCTAGATTCTACCCGACCCTCCAAAATTTATAACTAAGACCTTTTTTGTCCCTCCAATACAACCTATGCACCCTTGCTAACATTCAATGCTCTACTTCCACCAAAGAACTCATAATCCTTTGAATTAAGGATAGACAATGAGATGCTATTTTTTTTTCAAATCTCAACATGTCGAACCTAGTCAAGTATTCTAATTTTTCCATCCATTAACTTCAATCTGACATTACCAATTTCAGCAATCCGACAAGGTGCGTTGTTTCTCATAACTATAACACATTTGGAAACTCTTTCATATGTAGTAAACAAGTTTTTATTAGGACACGTATGCTGAAACCAGAATCCAATCGCTCTCTAGTTTAGACTCGACGTCAGAAACACCAAAAGATCTCCCTCATTTACATTGTTCCCTATGAGGTTTGCTTTGCTTGATGTATCTAATTGCTTACCATTTTGATTTGTGGCCAATCTTACTTTATTCTGCAATTTGTAGCAATCATTCTTAATGTGCCCACTTTCTTGCAGAAGTTACAAATTTGATTACTGAACTTAGATTTCAATCTGTCCCTTCCAATACCACCATGAGAAACAAGACCTCTCCATCTCTGGTCTCAAAAATCAAATGTTTCATCTTCTCTTTTGAAAACAAAGCATCATACACCTCCTATATGGTGAGAATATCACGATTATGGAAGATAGTATCTATAAATAAAGAAAACGAAGCGCGCAACGAACACAATAGGATCAAGGCCGAATCTTCTTCACCATACTTTACTTTCAAAGTTTTCAAATCAGTGACTATCTCCTTAAATACAGCTAGGTAATCTTACAAAGATCCACCTTTTGCCATGCGATTAGAGTATTATCGCTGCTTCAGATCCAATTTGTTTGTTAAACTTTTGATAATGCACAATTGCTCCCATTTCAACCATAAAGCAGCTGCCGAAACCTCCTTTAAAATGTCCTAAAAAAATGTTATTCGAGAGAAGAAGATGAAGATGAATATGAGAAAGTGTCTTCTTATTCTTCCATAATTTCTCCTCCGTAATTAAAGTTGTGAGGATCTTGTCAACTCCCAACAATGCATCATCCAGATTCATTTGTAATAGTATGACTCGTATCTTAACATGCCACAGCGTGAATCTAGTGCTTCAATCCAAAAGTGGAAGTTATACTTCATGAAAGCCATTAAGAACAAAAACCTTGAATAAATCAAACTTTACTCTGTAGAACCGCTGAACCTGATTGTGATACCACTTGTTGAGGACTGATGGGATTGTTATGACACCACTTGTTAAGAATTATGTATTTCTTCGATCCACTTGTTGTAATTCAAGATTGAAATGTTGAAGTTTTATGGCAAAATATCAAGTATATGATCGCAAGAAAAAGAATAATAAAAGACAAGAAAAATTGAAGAGGAATTCGGAGATTTTATTGACTAGTAAATAATGATAGATAAATATAAAATTGATCTAAAGTTCTAGTAATAACCGAGGCTAAACTCTCATATATTCTCAAAATCTCTCAATATGTTGTTGAATATATATTTTGTGAAGATACAATGTCGAATATATATAATAAAATCCGAAAAAAAATAATAATTAAAAACACCATGGTGGCGTCGATTCGGGCGCCCCAACACCCAGGGCAAAAACCAAGCAGAGGCGCGCTACGATGCCCATGCCTGGCGCTCCAGCGCCGTGTGTTCTGTCCCTTTTTTTCGCTCCAAGTTGTGTTTTTCATCTCAAAGTCCTTTTATAAACCAAACTCCCAATAGGACTTCGAGATAGAACAACTTGAATAAGACTCCAATAGTATTCCAAACTGAATTTCTCTTGACGTGCATTTCAATTAGAATTCTTCAATAATTTCAACAAGGAATTCGAATCAAATCCAAGTTCTAACATGTGATATACTTAGCTCGTTATAGATTGGTTGGCTTCCTTGCTAGTTTTTATCGAGCTGCTAACCTCGTGTACATTTTTACCAACCTAATAAAATATTAATTGTTTTACCACGGAAAAAGGCAAAATAAGAGTGAGTAGGGAGACAAAATCAAAGCAGTTTTGTTTGCTTTACTTTTTGAAGCAAAATGAATTTAAATAACTTTAGATGTCATCATTGGGGACAAAATTTATCTATGATTTCTTTAACTCTATAAATGGTGGGGTAAAACATGGGTCGGCAGAACCCATAGAGAGAGAGATGGAAAGACAAGGTGGGGTGGGGTGGGGTGGGGGTAATAAAACAATGACAACTTTTTACTTTCACGGACTAAGGTAAATGTCATGATGATTCAACAATTGATGCATAATATGAGAACCATGTGTCATTTGCAATAGACACTCCAAAAACTTTTTACTTTTGCATAAAACTTTTACAATCCAACTAAAAAAGTTACCTAACAAAAGAAAGAGGTACTTTATGTTCAAATTTATTGTTGATGATCAGTTATATAATTATTACTATGGTGGGTCTTTCATGTCAAAGAAGATATTATATTTTTTGATGATAAAGATAATAGAGTAAATTATAGACACTTCCTATGAAGTTTATGATAATTTCAGAGCGTTTCCTAAATTTTTAAAAGTTTTACAAATCTCCATTACTTCATGTTTAAATATGCATATCTCCTCTTAGATTTATGACAATTTCATAATTACCTCTTCCCTTTTTAATTTTTTTTTTTTTTTAACAAAAACCTCTATTTTCAAGTTTTGAATAACACATACTTCCATTAACCACTTTTCTTTCACGTGTTAGCATAAATAATAGTAGTAATACAAACTCGCTTACGAACTTTCTTCCATCTTGTGACTCTTTTAACAATAATGTAATACCTAAAATATTCTCATAATAGTTCCAACTAAACCAATAATCAAGTATACTGATTCTTCAAAATATTTCAATACTTTGTTGGTTTGAATAATTATAATAGGAACAACATATGGAGGGATTCTACTTCTTCAAAATTTCGTAATGTTATTTTAAACATTGCCACTATTATTTATGCTAACATTTGAAAGAAAAGTTTTCGATGGATGTAGGTGTTTGTTGAATTTCCTCATTTGGAATAAGGATGTTTGTGTAATTTTTAAAAGGAGGAGTGTTGTTTCTGAAATTATCATAAACATCAGCAAAGATCTCTACAACTAGCCCAACATATATTACAAGTCTGGGAAGACCAAGTTTTTAAAAATTAGGCTAATATATAAAAGAAAAAACTTCATGTAACTATTTTTCAAGTCTGGGTAGATTTATGTGGGTTCGTCTCTAATAACAAGTAGATGTATTCTGATTTACGTATGGTTTCACTATAAACATTCTTTATTATGTTATAACCATAGTTGTCAAATTCGATCCGGACAATGCAATAGGTCAATGGGTTAGAGGTTCAATCAGTGACCCGATAGTTCAATAGGCGGTCATTACATAAAAACCTACAAAAAATATAAAGCATAAAAAAAAAAATTTAAGGGCAAAATTAACATTTTTAATTTATTTTTCACTAATTATTTAAGTCTATAAAATAATTTAAAGGTTGGACCAAACTTTTTTTAAAAGAATATTTTTATAAAAGTTATAAATAATTCATTAGATAAATATAAGTTATTGCACACAAATAATATTACAACACTTAACCTATTATTTTCTTAGAGGTCCAAGGTTTAATTTCGTTAGACCTAAAAATTTTGTAAGACGATTTCAAAACTCAATCAAACCGGTCAATCGGTCCGAATAAATCGCGGGTTAACTCGGTCAAGATCCGATTTTGACTGAGTCAAGTACATTTCTATCCAATTAATCTACCAGGTCCGATCAAGGATACGGGCCGCCAATTTTCAGGTCCGATTGGCCAGATCGGACCGAATTTTATAACTATGGTTATAATTATGAGGTAGCGTATATATGTTGAATCTTATCGTTTAAAGACATTATTGATTAAATATGGAAAATCTATTTATCTAAAAGTATCTTTGACAAGTGTCTATACTCAAATCACTAAAATTACCTTTAACTCTCGTGTTAGCGAATTTATGATTAGAGCACATTTCACTAATTATTTAAGTCTATAAAATAATTTAAAGGTTGGACCAAACTTTTTTTAAAAGAATATTTTTATAAAAATTATAAATAATTCATTAGATAAATATAAGTTATTGCACACAAATAATATTACAACACTTAACATATTATTTTCTTAGAGGTCCAAGGTTAAATTTCGTTAGACCTAAAAATTTTGTAAGACGATTTCAAAACTCAATCAAACCGGTCAATCGGTCCGATAAATCGCGGGTTAACTCGGTCAAGACCCGATTTTGACCGAGTCAAGTACATTTCTATCCAATTAATCTACCAGGCCCGATCAAGGATACGTGCCGCCAATTTTCCGGTCCGATTGGCCGGATCGGACAGAATTTTATAACTATGGTTATAATTATGAGGTAGCGTATATATGTTGAATCTTATCGTTTAAAGACATTATTGATTAAATATGGAAAATCTATTTATCTAAAAGTATGTTTGACAAGTGTCTATACTCAAATCACTAAAATTACCTTTAACTCTCGTGTTAGCGAATTTATGATTAGAGCACAAGAAATGTAATTTCTTCAAGCTTTTCAATGTATTCTCTGTTTATAGACATGACAAGGTAAGTGCAATTACTTTATTATTATTAATAAAATGTTCCACCATGTGGTTGAATTTTTTTTTTTTAAAAAAAAAAAAAGTGTTGGTCAAGTTATATCTCATTGAAGGTTTGAGAAGTGCACACTAAATAAGCCAGCATGATATTTGAACCTATAGCCCTTATTGTTATATTATCATGTTGAATTAATTAAAAAAAAAAAGTACTTGAGAAAATTTTCTAGTAGTCAAGTTCCCCTTTGCAATCAAAAGTTTGGAAATAAATAAGGATTAGCGGTGTTTGCAATACCCCAATGAATGCCTTTTGAATCTCAAATCAAGACTGCATAATGATATATATAACGATAAGCAAATAACAAGAACCATCTAATTTTTTTTTTTTTTTTAATCCGAAAATCGTATTCTATAAAATATATACTTAAGTATGGAATAATTTTGCTTTTTATGGAATGTTTTAAAGGTAACACTTAAAATTCAATTTCTTTTGTTGCTTCACGTCTTTTCAAGTAATAACTCGCATTTAACAAAGATTGTTGGTGGGAGTTCTCTTGCAATGACTTAAACATATTTAATAAAGCAAACATGAAATATCTCAAGTTCCAAAGCACGTTACACGTCATTTTTCTTAACATAATATTTGTCCCTCGCTGTGAATGAGTGGACAAGGAAAACAAATATGCTCCAGATACAATATAACTTCATTCGACGTATGTTGGTGTTTATACACTTAACACAACAAAACCAAACACGAAGAATATAAAAATTTATGAGATGTTTGTATTCTAATTCTGTAATATTTATAACACAAACAATAATTTTGAGAATTCAATAATTAGATTTTGAGGACACAAGAAAGCAAGGAAGATGGAAGTTAGAAATCTCAAACCTTATTTCAGTTGCATAAAATATCGATATTTGGTAGTTCTTTTGATAAAAATAAATCCTGAATTGTTGTATTTTATGTTATATAGGTAAAATTCAATGGTTGAACGAGGAATCAAAAGAAATAAGCGATAATTGATGAAAATGACAAAATCCTAAGTTATAGAACCAAATTGCAAATTCAATAGTTGATTCAGACCATAATATGATACTTTGAAGATTGTTAGGAGACAATTGGATGGAATTAAAACTTAAAAAGAAATGAAATATGATCAAAATCAATTTTCAATGGCACAAGTTATATTCCAAATTTTTAGCCGAATATTAAAACCCATTTTTAGCACAGTAAACGTCCGAATTGGAAACATTCTATTTATATAAAAGTTTTATCCCTTTGAGCTAGATTTTCAACGCATTTTGAATTATTTCAATTGGATATCGATAGAGAATGTTATGGCGTTTTATGACTGATAACATGTCTAACAAAATCTGCGCACGAATTGAACTTTCCTATTTCGATGGAATCCTTTGGGAAACTAATTTGGATGTGATTTTCAACCAATTCACTACTTTTACAAATACCTAATAACAGAATACATATGAGGGACATCTCTTATACTCTAATATTTATTATACTCTAATATTCATCATGTATTATCATCAAAAGAGGAGTATTCATAATTTTTGTGAGATAATTAAGTGGGACTTGCAAGAATTCAATCAAGTGAACATTCAAACTTGATTTTTGGGCAAAGAAGAGAAGGTGCAAGTGGAGATTCATCAAGCAACCATTGAAGAGATTCAAGATTTCAATTTCCATCTTCATCTTATCAATTTATCAAAAATTCGGGTTATCTCTTTTCACTTAAATATGATTTCTTGTAATTTTGATATGTTAGGCTAAGTTTATACATTGTTAGGATGAGATGAACCCTTGTTCTGATATATTTAATTTTTATTTAATTATTTTGACTTTAATTTGATTTGATTTGTGGATGTTTGTTATCGTTTTTATCTTTTTTTTAGTTGCTTGATCGCCAATTGAATTGTCAGTAGAATTTATTATTATCGAGAGAGACAATAGGGTTTAAGCATAATATAATAGATATTATAAGGTTCGATAGATGATAGAGATATACCTCCATAGTTTATATGGTTTCAATAGGTGTTCTAGTACTTATTAATGAACTTATCATGTTTACATTTTTCATCGAGAGATAGAAAGGTCACATGAGGGGAATAAATTTAGTTTCAATCGTGAGAGGTTTTAATTAAATTAGTAACATTAACCAACACAAATGATTTCAAATTGTCACTTTAATTGTTACATTAAAAATGGATTAATAAGGAGGATTTGACATCTTAACAATGCATCTCACATATTTGAAAAACACATTTATACATTTTCATTAGCTTAATCGATAATTTAGGTGTTAGTGTAGAAAAAAAATCACAAAATTTGTTTGCTATTCAATTAAAGTTACAATTAATTTTAACTCGATCAAACATGTAATCCTCGTGGGTTCGACACTATATTCACTATTTTATTACTTGCTCACAATCGTGCTCACGTGTGGGAAATTAAACGATCAAGTTTAACTTTAATTTGAATTTTAAAATTTTTTAGATTAGTTTATTATATTAGAAAAACATTACGGTGTTCCCTACTTCATTTTTCAAGACCTTGTATGCGAAATTCGAGAACCCTTGATTTTGCTCAATTTGACCCAGAAATCGAATGACACATTCAACCTTCGAAAGTCTAATGGGGAAATATATGGTAGGTAGTCAACACTTTTCAGTTAGAAGTATAGTATATCTGACATTTAGTTAGGAAAACTTCCACTTGAGGACTGATGAGATCAATATGTTCCAAAACGTGCTACAATTCTTTGGGGGAGCTACGGAGAATCTCAATGCTCATATATTAAAATTTTTGGACATGTATGCAACTGTCGAGTATCCATGGGTGTCCAGTGAAGCAATCAAACTAAGAGTTTTTCCGTACACATTAGAGACTCAGCCAGAGAGTGGTTAAACACTTGTCCACCTCAGAGCATCACTTCATGGAACCAATTGAGTCAAAAATTCCTTAACAAGTATTTCCTGTCGAAAAGGATTGCGAAACTAAGGGACGACATTACCATACAAAGGTTTACTCCACCAATGCCCACAACACGATTTACAGACATAGCTTCAAGTGCAGTACTTTTACGTTGGTTTGAATCCGATAAGCATGTCTAACATAGACTCTGCATGCGATGGTTCTATCACAAAAAGGACTGCGGATCATGTCTACCAAATCATGGAAGATCTAGCATTAACTAGTACACTTTGGCCTCCTGAAAAGATAAATGGAAAGAGAGCTGCTAGGGTGTTTAAAATTGATTATTTGACAAAAATTTCAATACCGAATGTGGATCAGATAAATGCAGCCCAGACAATAGGACTGAAATGCAAGCATTGTAGAGGGAATCATGAGAGTGTTTACTAGATTGTGGGTAGTCCTTTTGCTCAGTCAGTAGATGATGTAAATTATGCTCAAAATTTTCAAAGACAACAGTACAACCAAAATCCTAAACAGCAGATTGCACCACCAGGTTTTCAGCAAACTAAAAATAAATTTTCGTTAGAAAATCTTGTTACTAAATTGGAGGAGTGATTACGCCCAAAGAATAACGTGGTAGTTATAATGCAATTTTGGGGTGTCGTATCCATAGAGAGATGGAAAATGCTCAAAGGATCAAGAAAAGTAAATTATTCTCTTCAATGTGTAGTGACATTCAATTGAACGATGAAATTAGAATCAATAATTTTAGGCAGTGAAGCGTCGGGATTCTCTTAATCGGATCGGATCAATCACATCAATTATTCCATTTTTATAACATAATTAGAAGTTTTCATCTCGGCACTCTAATCGAAAGATATGTTGTTTAAACCCAATTTAATTTAACGTGATCCTAATGGTTAATCTTCCTATTGCAATGTTCACACTTGCTTTATTGAAATCAGATTCAAAATCAACTATATACTAGAGCATAAAGCAGTAGAGAATCACATCAATAAACTTAAATAATTAA
>CAIGRO010238900.1:0-22546 GCA_903798355.1 Fraxinus baroniana | reverse complement strand
GACTATTTTAGTAAATAGGATATATGAATTGTTGAACCTCCTCTACCTTCCATATGCTTTGATAATTTTAAGATTGGTTTTTTAGACTTGTGTTCATTTGTTGATGATAATCACAAACCTAAAATCAAGATTATGTTGCAAATTCGGTTAAAATCTATTTATGTTTGAAGAGAAATATGCATATTTCAGCGTAATCGATGTTTTACGAGAATGGCTCATTCTCAAATGATTTTTTTAGTTTATGATTGCTGTGTAACAATAATTTTTTTTATGTGAAAAACATATTTAAACCATGTTTATGTAATTTCATTGAAGGTTATTTAAGTAAATAAAAAAATATTTAAAATTGGGGTGCAATTAGTACATTTTGTGGTGGCAATATAATTACCTTTTTTTATTTGCACCACATTTTAACTGTAATGTAGGTTCTATGTCTTCAATTTTTTTCATCACCTTTTTATCATTAACGTTCAATTAAGTTAGCATATCCAGTTTTTGATGACGATTTTTATTTTTTTCAAATATTATGTTAACGTGCATGAAAATGAGAGAGAATATTTTGTCTTTTATTTTGCTTATTCAAAAATACAATGAACAAGTCATTTTAATCATTCCTAACATAAAACTTGGACGAAAGTCGTCATCAAAGACAAAATGTACAAATTAATAGAATATTGATAATAACAACGTGGCAAAAAAGTTGGAGACATGAATATAGAAATGAACAAATGTTGAAAACGTTCATTACAATTAAAATGTGATATAATTAAAACAAAGTAGGCTTGAATATAATAACCCATCAATTTAAAAAATATATATATTCATCTTTCTTAGCATCCAATCCCAACATGTGGTCCCACCCCTACTAGTGAACAACACGAAAGCCTTTTCCCATACCTGTCGACAAAACCAAGGGATTTCTCCCCATAATTTTCTTGGTAAGGGTGTATTTGAGCCACATTATTTTGAAATAGTAGATTGATAGAGAATGTGTGATTGAAAAAGAAGAAACAATTATTGATGTGATAGAAAATATTATTTTATTGAAAATGTGTAATTGAAAATTAGTAGAAAAATGAAAATGAAAATTTTAATATGGTTCAAACAATGACTAAATGACAAAGGCAAGAAATCCCCAGATTTTGTGGGGGTGGTATGGAGGATGGGTAGGGAAAGGTTTTTTAGAGGTAAAGGAAAGTGGATGAAGTAAATGTGGTGCCGAAGTCGATAGTGTGATTACATTGGGTGATGTTGGCTGGTCGTGGGAGGGAGTTGGAGATGATGAAAAAAATTTCCTTATATTTTATCACTTATTTATAGGGCTGAACAAAAATCAATCCGAACCAATCAAACCAATCAACCTAACCCAAACCAACGATTTGGGTAGGTTTTTTTAGTTCAATTGGGTTGAGTCTGGGTTAGTAAATAAAATTTTAGACCGGGTTGGATTAGGTTTCGGGTTATCTATTAAAATCCAATCAAACCCAACCCAACCCAACCCAATAAATTAAAAAATTTTAAAAAGAAAATTAGTACTTAAAACCAAAACATAAAACCTAATAATCAAAATTCTCTTCTGCCTCACGTCTCTTCTGCTTCTTATTGTTGCTCATGCCTCGACTCCTCGACTCGATTTTTTGATGTGATTTTTGAATAAACACATGGATTTAAGGAAGATGTTCTCAATTACAATGTAGTGTTTGCTAAATTTATAATTTAAAGAATTGCTATTTAATTATCCAACTTAAAAAAGTTGTATGGTGTAACTTGTAAGCATATGGTATTTATTTTTTAATCTATTATGGAAGAAGATTTCATTTAAGGCATTATAAATTCGGTGATGCAGCATAAAGAGCAAAAACTAAAAAAAATTATTGGAGTACATAATTCTCACTATTTAAATTTAAAGATATCATCAATTGTTGAGATATTGTTTTAAAATAATGTAACTAAAATTAGTCCAAATTGAAATGTTATCAAACTTTAAAAAAATTGTTCAAATTCAACGAAAAAAGTCCCAATCATTGGGTCCATAAAAAATTTGGGGAAAAAAAATCATAAATTAGGGATTAGGTATGCACAAATCATTTTTCAGATCAAACGTTTCCAATTTTCAAAAGTCATGTGTTATGTATATTCTGTTAAATTATATTCCTGAAATCAAGCGTGCAATTACCTTCTATACATGGACCCTCTAAAATACGAAATCACCTTCCTAAAATACAAATTCATCTTCAGCCCAATGGAGTTCCTTCCTATTTACAACTATCGACGGTAGAATCGAGATTTCCAGTCACAATTCGAAGGTCGTCATCTCCGGTCACAGTTTAACTTTTGTACGTAGTTTTCGAGTGGGTTGAAGTTTCAATTGAAGGTTCCAATCTGTGGCCAAAAAAATGAAAAAACACGTTCACGCCTATAGAATTGCAACACACAATTGTATTAACTCCTTATCAAAAGATGAGTTCTGGTAGACCCGCTGAAAAGATGAGAAGGTTATCCAGTAAAAGGAAATCGACTATGAAATGTGGACATTGTGTAGGACATGGTCACAATCGTAGAAGATGCAGTAGCTTAGTTCCATTAAACCAAATTCAATCAAGGACAAACACTCACGAGTAGTAAATCAGTTGATGACACATTTAGACCGTAGACATAACAATTTCAGATATTATTTAACATTTCATGGGCTGGTTGTACATATCGATTGATATATCATTTTAATGTGCATGAAATATTCATTGAAATTACAATTATGCATTCAAATTATGTAGGCTGTGAAGAGATAATTATGCATAATATCAACCGTGACCATCATATTGCAATTTGTGACATATACAATTAACTGTGACCTGTGCACACTAATTGTGTGACCTATGCACTATTCACTATACTATAAAAAAATTAGGTTAATATTTTTGGAAAATGTGACCCAATGACGTAAATAACTGTTAATTATAGTCTGTGACTTTTGTAGAATGAGTGCAAATATTTCAGAAACCTGTGTAGGTATCTGTGACCATATGATCACAATCAGTGAACTATTGCATTATCTGTGACCTGATATAATATTATGTGACTTGTAGTATCCCTTGTGACCTGCCAGTGCATACTAGTATGATATGTGACCTAATGACAATCATGAATAACGTATTACATACTGTGACCTATATATATAAATATAATTATTCAACATATTAAACATGGATCATATGACCACAATTAGTGAACTATTGCGTTATCTGTGACCTGATATAACATTATGTGACTTGTAGTATCCCTGTGACTTGCCTAGTGCGTAAATAGTATGATATGTAACTTAATGGCAAACATGTATTACAGACCGTGACCTGTATATATAAATATAATTATTCAACAGATTAAACATTGACAACAATCATTTGACATCTCAACAATCTGTGACCAAAGCTAGATCATCAAACACAAACTTGCTCAAATGAAAATGACTCCAAGATTTATCGAATACTGATGTAAACAATTATCCAATGTTCAATGTAAAACTAATTTCATTCACAAAAACTACTGCAAAAGAAATAGAAAATAAACCAACATTTAGAAACTTTACAAAATCCGTTCATCATTTTGAATTTAAAACACATTTCTAGCCATCACTCAATGACAATCTCCTCCACTTTTTTATGCTTCCCCGTCTTTGTAGGGTTGTATATGCCCCTATGTTTATACAGTCGAGACACTATGTCCAGCCTAGTTCTACCTGCGTCGAATTTCATTGGCATAGAATCTTTATCGTCATGTATCAAATACTCGACAGATGTCAAGTGTATGTACATCACTGTTTCCCATGCATCGCAATCATGTTACTAAACATAATTCAGCTAGAGAGAACCTAACAAATCTGCCGAATATGTAAAACCACATTTCATTTTCATTAGGTATATGCACATGTCTGAGTAGAAAGTAATGAATTAATTGTGGTTGAAGCACGATTTCATGATACCCCAGAAAATGCGCAAAGCATGTTCCCATGAGTATACTTCATTGGGCTTCACTCAGATATTTCTTCAAATTCGTGATAACACCCTTTGTCATAGACGTGGTAATTTTTTCAGGAAACCATTTATGTTGTGCTATTATGAATTTCCACACCTGCAGCACGTGTTTATGTCAAGTCACAAATGCAAATGAAAGAGGTCACTGATGCAAAGATAAAATAAAATCTGTGAAGGATTATTAGAATAAATGAGGTCACAGATGCAAATAATGGTAGACAGAACTTTATACATGAGCTCAACTTGGCATAATCCTCACGATTTGTAAAACCGATTGTTACCATTAGGTAAGGAAGTTGGAGACATGCAACACGGTGTAAAATCAAAAACTATACTTAGTGGAGCTCTAAAGAGATAAGAATAATTAAAAAAAAAAAAATATTTGACAAACAACTAGAAAAAAAAAACAAGAAACACTTGTGAAAATAAAAAAGAAAATGTTAAAGAAACTAAAAAAGTAAATATGTTGGTTGGAATGTCAGTTAAGTACCAATTTTTGAAAATGCTTTATTCACAACGTACATAATGATTTGAATTCGGCACAAAAATGATAACTGAGAAAGTATAAAAGAAGTCAAAGGTTGAACTCAAGAAAATGAAAAAAAAAAATACCTCAAGGTATTCCTATGAGTAGTGGGTATCTAAATCAACAGCTGCCCTTTGCTCAGGATTTTTTGCTCTCCAAAAACGAATTACAATTGACAAATCTTGACGGTCAAGCTGAAAAGAAATAGGGAAGTCATGCAAATTTACTATTATGTTCAGTTAATTATCTTGTCAGCAGTTTCATAGTGACAAATGATCCCTTTTGTTTACTAACAGAAATTTCCATATTGGAAAGTCAAAATTAATGAAGAAAATCAATACAAATTCCATTTATAGAACCATTTGGGTTCTGATTTTAGCAATAGAAACATGAAGCGAAAGAAAAAGGGTGAAACAAGAGAGGAAAAATGAATACAAAATGAATGTATTCAGATATCAAGAGACCAATAAACATAGAATATGAAATAGTTTCTAGTTGCCTATAAAAACTCTCAATCTTCAGCTTCATATTTTGGAATTCCTTTCAGGCTTCAATATTATAGAGATGGGAATTATTTCAGCCTTGAATGACAATTCATTATTTATTTCCCTTTTGAGTATTTATTGTATATTTAAAGGCAATACTAAATCTCCAACTACTTTCATAGTAAAGCTTCAGGGAAATGCTAAGTTTTCTTCTGTTCCATTTACAATACAAAAAACTAATGAAATGTGTCAAACCTTTCTAATAATCTTCTATTATTCTAATTTCACTATTATATATATTAAAGAACTAGAAAAAGAGTGTTCATATACACATTAAACCCACTGCAAAAATAATCATATGATCAAAACTGTTGAATACTGAGACTTTAGTTAGCTGATTTTATGGAATAACTGATTAAGTTTATGTTTTCTTTAATTTATTTTGAAATTATTTTATTTACTGAGTCAAAGAAGTTCCTCAAATCCAGGAATATCAGTAGCAAATAAATATGTTAGTTAAGATTTTTAGTTAAGATTTTTATGCAGAAATATCTGTAAGCGTTATCTTTTTTTCTTGTATTTAATTAGCTCGTATCAATGAAAGAAAGTTATCTTCCACACAAAAACTTCATTCTCAGTTCCTTACTGCAATTTTTCTATAAATTCTTTCTGCTATTTTTTTCCTACAATTGGTATTAGGGCCTTCTTCTTAAGGGACTGTGACTATTTTTTTTCTATTGGGTGTGTGAGCTTAAACACTTGAGAGCTGAAACACCTGTGAGAGTGTGAATATTCAATTGTTATTTTTAAAAATGGCATCAAGTAACTTTTTTGTTCCAGCTCCTCCTCTCTTTACAGGAGAAAATTATCGATTTTGAGCTATTAAGATGAATTCTTACTTAAGAGCCATGAGTTTGTGGTCATTGAGAATGATGTTGATCCAGCTCATCTTATGCAAAATCCAACACTTGCACAGATCAAGAAACATGAAGAAGATGTGGCTAGAAAACCTAAAGCACTTACCTGCATCTACTCAGCAGTATCAGATAATCTTCACAAGGATAATGACCTGTGAATTGCCAAAGCAAGCATGAGATAAATTGAATGAAAAGTTTGAAGGTCACATGGTAAAGACATTCAAGATATTGACTCTTAAACAAGAGTTAGAAATGTTGAGAATAAAGGATGGAAAGACAGTAAAGGAGTATTCTTCAAAGCTCCTGCAACTTATGAATCAAATTCGGCTATATGGTAAGACAGTTGAAGACTCTAAGGTGGTGGAGAAAATGTTGATCAGCTTGCCTAGCAAATTTGAGTCTAAGATTTTGGCAATTGAAGAGTTTTGTGATTTGAAAAATTTGTCAATAGCGGAACTTATTAGTAAGTTACAGGCACAAAAGTAAAGGACCTCTATGAGATCAGAAGAAAATGTTGAAGGAGCACTTATGATGAAAGAAAAAGGCAGGAAAAATGGAGGGAAAGATGGGAAGAAATTTGTTGGTGCCAAACAGAGCAAAGACAAAGCTCTAGCAGAAAGCTCAAAAGGGTTTCATAAATAGGATAAGTTTCCACCCTGTATAACTTGTGGAAGAACGAACCATTTGGAAAGAGATTGCTGGCGTAAGGGAAAACCTCATTACCAGTGTAGAAACTGTAAGAGATATGGGGACATTGAACAAGTTTTGCAGATTCAACATGGGACAAGCAGAACAACAGCCTGTAGAGCAAGCAAACAACACTCAGGATCATTTGCAACCTGAGGAAATGTTATTTATGGCTGGAAACCTTCTCAACCACTTGGACCCAGCATTTGGCTTGTTGATAGTTGTTGTACAAGCCACATGATGAGTGATGTAAGCATGTTCAAGTCGCTGGACCGATCCTACAAGTCAAAGTCAAGCTGGGAAATGGAGAACTTGTGCAGTCAGGAGGTAAATGTACTATCACTATTCATACTAAAAGAGGTATCAAACTCATGTATGATGTTTTTTTATGTCCATTGCCTAGATCAAAACCTGTTGAGTTTGGCTAAAATGTTGAAGAACGGACATTCTGTAAATTTCAAAAATAATATGTGTATTATATATGATCCTTGTGGTTATGAAATTGTAAATGTTGGAATGGTAGATGACAGTTTTCTTTTGGATTTCAATATGACTAAACAACATGTTTATAATGCCAAAACTGATGAAACTTGGCTGTAGCATAGAAGGTTTGGACTCTATAATCAGAAATCCTTGAAGTTTATGGAAGATAATGGTAGGTGATGGATATGTCTTCTATTTATGTGATCGATGATCTTTGTGAATGTTGTCAGAAGGGGAAGATGCATAGAAAACCCTTGTATGTCAATAGTACTTAGAGGGCAACCAAAAAACTTGATTTGGTCCATACTGATGTCTATGGTCCAATGAGCATTCCATCTCTTAATGGAAGCAAATATTTTCTCTTATTCATTGATGATTTGACAAGGATGGTATGGGTTTCTTTCATGGATAATAAATCTGAAGTTTTATCCATGTTCAAGAAGTTTAGTGCTTATGTGGAGAATCAAACTAGATGTAACATCAAGACATTGAGGTCAGACAATAGTATGGAGTACAACTCTGGAGAATTCGTGAAACTTTGTGAAACTGCAGGTATTAATCATCAGCTTACATACTTTATACTCCACAACATAATGGGCTATCAGAAAGGAAAAATAGGACTGTGATGGAGATGGCTAGATGCATGATTATTGAGAAGTGCTTGCCTAAGTATTTCTGGGCTGAAGCTATAAATATTCATCTGTTTATCTTCTAAACAGACTTACTACAAAGTCTTTGAAGGGTATGGTGATGATGATTCAGACATGGAAATTCCAAACCTGAAAACTAAATCTCTATCTGAGATTTATGATAAGGTGTAATATAGCTATCTCAAAACCAGGAGATTTTGTTGAAGCTTCCCAACTTGTAGAATGGCGAAAAGCTATAAAGGAGAAAATTAGAATGAATGAGAAGAACCAAACTTGGGAGCTCACCACCAAGCCAAAGGAAAAGAATGTTATCGGTGTCAAATGGGTTTACATAACTAAATTAAACCTTAATGGCCCCATTTTCAAACATAAGGCTGGATTGGTTGTGAAGGGTTATGTACAAATGGCTGGAGTAGATTATGGTGATACATTTGCACCTGTGGCAAGACATGATACTATTAGAATGCTTCTAGCTTTTTATGCTAAACATGGATGAAGTGTTTTTCATTTAGATGTCGAGTCTACCTTTCTTAATGGCATTCTTGAGGAGGAGATTTATGTGCACCAGCCTCAAGGTTTTGTAATTACAGGCAAAAAAGATAAAGTCTACAGATTGAGAAAAGCATTGTATGGGCTGAAGCAAGCCCCCAGGACCTGGTATGCTAAAATTGACTCTCATTTGATCCATCAAGGATTCAGGATGAGGGATAATGAAGCTACATTATATGTTAAAAGTCTCGAAGATGGTTAAAAACTAATTTTGTCCTTGTATTTAGATGATATGTTGGTTACAGGAAGTAATTTTCAGCTAGTAAAGCCTTCTCTATTTGACTGCTACATGACCTGATCTTATGTTTCCAACTAGCCTATTATCAAGGTTTATGCACTCACTAAGTCAGGCTCACCTTAATGCGGCTAGAAGGGTCTTGAGATACATTAAAGGTACTATTGATTTTTGGTGTGTGGTATGAGAAAAAAGCTGAAGGAACTTTGCAGGAATACGTTGACAGTGATTGGGCTGGAAGTATGGAGGATTCTAAAAGTACTTCAGGATATGTCTTCTCATTTGGATCAAGTCCCTTCTCGTGGAACTCAAAAAAATAGGATGTGGTAGCTGAATCAACTGCTGAGGCTAAGTATGTGCCTACTGCTGTTGCAGCAAATCAAGCAATTTGGCTTCGAAAATTAATGACTGATTTTGGAGAAGAACAAGTTCAGCTTGCTGTTATCATGTGTGACAACAAATCTTCAATTGTTATTGCAAATAATCCTATCCAGCATAGAAGAACGAAGCACATTAAAGTTAAATATTATTCCATTAGAGAAGCAGAAAAGAATCAAGAGATTAAGTTGATGTATTGCAAGTCTGAGATGCAGATCGCAAATATCCTTACAAAGTCACTTTCCAAGAGCAAGTTCGAGGAATTAAGATGTAAGTTGGTAGTTTCAAAGAAAGGTCTCAAGGATGAATGTTGAATACCGAGACTTTAATTAGCTGATTTTATGGAATAACTGATTAAGTTTATGTTTTCTTTAATTTATTTTGAAATTATTTTATTTACTGAGTCAAAGTGGTTCCTCAAATCCAGGAATATCGGTAGCAAATAAATATATTAGTTAAGATTTTTATGCAAAAATATCTGTAAGCATTATCTCTTTTTCTTGTATTTAATCAGTTCGTATCAATGAAAGAGAGTTATCTTCCACACAAAAATTTCATTCTTAGTTCCTTACTGCAATTTTTCTATAAATTCTTTCTGCTATTTCTTCGTACAAAAACTCACTTCCTTTTAAGTTGGTCCGTCCAAATAGCACTCCATCGTACAACATCGCAACTGATGAGCATTCAAATATACTGCAATGCTCCATTGCCGATTAATTACATATCTACTCATATGAAAGTGGGAACATTTCATCGTATTGGGAGTCCAGCAGTGCTTATTTTCTATATAGTAATCTCTTTTAAGTAAGCTGTGAATATGTAATGAGCATAAAACTAAACATCGACTGAATATCATTAAGTTCAATAAGCATACAAGTTCTTAGGCAACGAAGAAATCACAAATGCGAAGCAAAAATTCAAAGAACTCACCAATTGAATGGCCGACATGGGCTTTTTTCCAACTCAAGTGATTCATCAGAGTTATTGCATCTTTTGCCATATTTCTTGTCTTACCTCGTAAAACAAAATAAAATTCTTAATCTTTCAGGAATGATTAAAATCTGATTTATATTTTAAGCTACAAGAAATTACAAGGTTAAGTATAATACAACACTTAGCTTCCAGAAGCCGAACAAGTTCACATAAATATGATGCCCAATATTCTTCGGCATACTTGCCAAATATTAAAAAAGTCAACGTTTTTAACGTCTTATTATTTTTTTCCTCGAAATTTATCAACAGTTATTATTTTTTAACAATTCATAAACCTTAAAGAAGAGTAATCATTAAATTAAAAAAATTCATTTTCAAGTTATTTTGAATTCCTCAAGGTTATCATCTCATATGCCGTTGAAAAGACGTTGTAAAATTTTTTATCAAATTTAAAAGACAATTATCTACAATTTAGGGGGTGTTTGAGCCACATTATTTTTTAAGAATGTATTTTGGAATAGTAGATTAATGGAGAATGTGTGGTTGAAAAGAAAAAGAAAAAAATTGATTTGCGTGTAATATTATTTTAATAAAAAATGTGTGATTGAAAAGAATATGTAGAATGCATTTTGAAATGTTAGAATGACGAAAAATGTGTGGTTAAAAACGAATGAAAAGTTTTTTTGGTTGCGTATAATATTATTTTATTAAAAAATGTGTGATTGAAAAGAAAAAAGAGAAAAATATATTTTAGGAAAAATGAGAATCAAACATCCATTTAAGCAATAATGAGAATCCAATTATAAAATTAATTAGCTTATAATTTAATGGTGTGCGGGCATGTGCACACACACACATATCACCTTGGTCACTCTCATTGCTCCGATCATTGGCTACCGACTCATCATCGTTCCAGAGAGACCACTTATATGTGGACCCCGTAAATCAAGGGTCTCGAACAATCCTAACCATTCATGGCAAAAAAAAAAATTCACCGACCAAACAAAAATTCAATAGAAAACTCATTCAGGTGATTCAAATATTTGGTTAAAAATGAATGAATTCAATCAAAATGGATTACCTATGATCAAAAGAATTTTCACCAGCCCATGACCATTAAGTTCTGTAGAAAATATTTGTTCTAATGATCCCAACCTAGGTCGAGCACCGAGGAATACCTTGCCTGTTTGGCCACGATTGTCATGATCTCCTCGGTGATGTTTCATTGGGATTGCTTCTCCTTTCCCCATTAAATCTTCCTCGAGTTTACGGCTAAAACCTCGTACCATGTAATCCCTGATTTATTAGGACTCTCCTTCATGTCAAGGCTTATCCAACTCTAAGAAATAGAGTCCGGTTGCTAGTATGTTACCTCATCCTAAAAGGATTCTACCACTAGAGTTCCATCTTTATCCAAACACATGGGTGATTCAAAACCAATCAGGTGGCAACTTCCAATCACGGTAGAACTCATAGGGATTTCAACAGTGTAATCCTACTAGGAATTCACTACCTACCTCTATAAATGCAATCACCTTAAAGCCTTATCCCATGCAATCACCTTAAAGCCTTATCCCCGTACAAGAACCTCAAAACCTTACTACGTGCAAGCAAATTAAAGCAATCCTCGGCAATACAGTCCGAGCGCTTAAGCACACATACCCTCTAGAATGTTGCTCAAGCTAACTAAGTACTATACTACTCGGGTAAGGGCATCGAGCTCTACAGCTCCATGCTCCTCGAGCTTCTAACTTGGGTCGTTTAAACATGTTCTGAAAATTGTTGCTCGAGTAAGAGCATCGAGCTTCACAACTCCATGCTCCTCGAGTTTCTAACTCGGTTATTGAAACATTTTCAAAGAAAATTATTATTACTTGAACTTGGAAGCTTCAAGCTCCTCGAGCTCCTAACTTGACCTTAAATTATTATAAGGTATACTTGAGGATAGTACAAAAATAAATAAGTAGATGAGCAGTGAAAAGTAGATATGAAAATAAGCAATCTAGCATTTGAGCACGGGTCGGGCAATGTACATGACAAAACAAAACATGAAGCCCTGCTCGGGTAGTGTACATAAACAGAAAATAAAACATAAAGCCATGTTCGAACAATGTAAATGAACAGAAAACAAAACATCCAAGCCCTGCTCGGGCAATGTACTTTATATGAATAAAAAAATACAAATAATGATTAGGGAGTGATGGGTCCAAATTTAGGTCATCACTCGGGGGCATGTCCACGGCATCATCCTCCCCGACGTTGGCATCGTCCTCGATCATGGTTTCTTCAGAAGCTGATAGCTTGAGTGCGTCAGTAACTTCGGGCACCGACTGCAACTGGTCGAGGACGACATCAGAAAGTTTGGCCCTAAGGTACGCTCAAGCTTGCTTAAACGCATAGTTGTAGTAGCCCAGTGCATAGTCTCCCTTGATGGCGGTAAACACATCGGACTTCTGAAAGTCCTCGATCGATGTAACTCGAGCCTCAGCTAACTTAGATTCAAATTCTTTCATTTTTTGCTCGAGTTCGAGCTTTACATCTTCAGCTTCGTCCCTCGTCACCCTAATCTCGTCTTGAGCATGCCGTAGGCTAGACTCAAGCTTAATTATTTTAGTTAAATTTCGGCCACGCTCAACCTTGAGCTCAAACACACATCAGATTCGAAGTTCCAACGTACTTCATTTATTGACATCCCCCGAGCAACACTTAAAACCTGAAAGCACGACCATTGGTCAGCATCAAAAGATCGATAATTATGACTTACGCATGAGCATAATTAAGATACTTACCTTCAATGCTAATGACTGAAGTGTCTTCACACCATCCCCGAGCTCTGACTCTCGATATTTATCTACAAGGTCAGGCAAAATGGTGCAATTTTCTCCCTTACCTTGAGGTATCTCTTCGACAACATCATCATCAAGGTCAACAACCATGACATCTGCCTTTGCTATGATGATCGGGATGCTAGAGCTGGGCTCGACGATGGGAGCTCGCGTCAGTTAGGAAGATATTGCATGGCCCTTTCCCGACCTCGAGGGTAAACTCTTGAGGTCATTTTTTTCCTTTTTTCTGCCCGGGAGTCCTTGGCTAGGAAACCTTGGACTTCAGGCTCACGACTAGTCACAACGCCTGTAGATCAAAAGTTATGTTTTCTACAAAGATAACAAAACATCAGCTCGAGGAGTGGTCGAGATTCAATGATTGATAAGAATCAAAACATTAAACATTACCCTCAAATCTTTTCACATTTGTAAGATCAAGGATCTCATCCCCGAGCAAGTCATCGAGATCATGACATAAATGCTCGAGGTCCTCCAAACTCTGCCTATCCCTTTCTAAAACCTTGAAATAAGCTTGCCCCTCGTTAAATCGAGCAGTGTCCAGAATGGACCACCGAGGACCAAAGAGGTGGTCGGGATCATGTGGTTGAATGAAGAAATATTTCTGCTTCCACCCCTTGAGGGATCCAAAATCTTTCTCGAGTTGACTAGCAAACAAAACAATTGTAGCCCGATAATGACTTAAGCTAGAACACTAGCCTAGGAGGTCGAGCCAAGGGGTTATGGACAAAAACCTACAAGCTATGAAAAAATATATAATCATCCTCTAGGCATTGGGAACAAGCTGTCCAAGGCACATATAGTGCTTGACCAGAAATTCTATAAAAAGGGATGAAGAGGTCATCTCAACCCTCCTTTTAATGCTTTCCTAAAAACCATCAACTCCTCTTCCCGAGCGCTAAGTACACTATCCTCGGATCCGAGGGTCCTAATATCGCACCCTGACATTATCCCAAAGTCCCTCGCTATGGATATAACAACGTGATCTTTATATCGACCTCTAAGCTCGGGATATGTGAGGACCGGCCTTTGTCTAAAGGAACGACCATGGGGATTATAAAATGGTCAACATCCTCAAGGGTTGAACCCGAGGCCGACGAGCTATCCGAAGACATATCTAAGAGTATGGAAACTTAAAGTTATCTAAAAGTCTCGAGGTCTTACCTTAAATGAACATAAAGCCCGAGGTTTTCCAATAAGGTTTGAATAGGTGAAAGGTGAAAAATGGGGTGGGGTGGGTGGGTATTTATAGGATTTTAAAGAAGGTCAAAGGTCTCTCAATCCTGGCCCTCCATCCCGCCACGTGGCAACCATCTATCCACCCAAGGTAATCATTGGCTCAAATATCGAATCCACGTGGCACACTACCACGCACCCTAGGCATGATCACGCCCAGTCAAGTGTTGTTCGGTCATATCTGCAAAGCTGATCATGCTCAAACAATGGTTGCTCAGTCCTGTTTTCAAAGTTGATCGTGCTTAGTCTCAAAGCTTCCCATTTCTAAGGCTGATTTTCACGCATTTTCTACACCGTGATTTATACCGCAAGTGTACGGTGTCAGGTTTTGTAATATAGTAATTGAGTTAGAGTGTCGAACCCACAGGGATTGTAATTCAAATTTCTACTAAATACTATAATTATATAGCCTCTATTTTATCTAGATGAATGAATGTAATAATCAATGTTTTAAAACTAATATGGTGACGGATTCAATAAAGAAATGCAAGTGAGAAGAATAATCAAATGAGAAAGCCTAGGGTTATGATTTCACCTACCTTATCAAATATGATTCTCAATTATATAATTATTTCTAATCAATTTTTGAGTGTTTATAAGCAAGAACACTAACGTAATTTTACTCCAACTCTCGAGTACCGAGTAAAAAACTTTTCCTATATTTCAATTCCAACATCTCTATTCCAAATTAAAATATAGAATTTATCAAATTCGTGGTTCTTAAATGGAATATGTTTCAAAGGAATTATACTTTCTCTCGAAACCTATAATTTTCTATGTTGTGTTATTCTTATGATCATGCCTAAACTCTCATCACTCGAGTGTCGAAATTGACTAGCATCAAATCATTCAATTAGTTGCCAATTAATTGAAAGCATTAAAATCATAACAAAAATAAACACATGCGGAAAATTTAATAGAAATAACTAAAATTAATCAATCTATATTCTCAAATTTTTTGCTACAATCAAACCCTATGAAAATACTAAAATTCATATAAAAGACATAGGGAAGATAATAAAAAATCTAGGATGTATATCTTTAATTTCTTCTTTTATTCTTCTTTGTCTTGTTCTTGAATCTCTTGATGTTTTTTCTCATTGCCTTCTTGAAGAATTGTTTTGAATTCCCCATTGCCTCTTGAACCATTTCCCCCCTAGAATTAGGTCTTAAATGTTGTATTTATAGTATTTTGAATTTTTGAAAAGGTTGGAGTCGTGTTGTGCTAAGAAAAGAGTTCAAAAAACTTAAAAACCTCTTTTCTCATCTAACGACGCCTCAACTTCACAATTGTGGTGCTGCGGCACCCAATTGCATTGAATTTTAGCAACGATGGCATTGCGGCACGATGGCTCCCAGTTTCGGATGAAAACTAAGCACTGTGTATCCTTCAATATCTTTATCATAATTTTTTCTCCCGATATTTGATTGAAGCGATTCAAGATGCGTTGGAAAGACAACTCTAAGGGCTACAAATTTGCTTCAGATATCAGTTTCCAATTCGAAATTTTGCTATGTCAAAAATGAGTCTTAATCCGAGACTGAAATGAGGAGCATAACTTTTTTCGGTTGGAAATTGATGTGTGATCACACTTTGCTTATATTTCATCCCTTTGACTTATTTATTCATCCAATTGACTTCGAGGACTGTTGAATCTTCATTGTGAGATCCAACGTAACTTTGGAGTATTTTCACTTTAGTCCCCTAAAACTCAAAAACATCAAAACACACATTAAAATACTCTAAAATTCAAAGCAACTAGTTAAATACCAAGTTTAGATGATATCTAAAGTATGAATGAAATACACTTATCATTGATTAGTCTCATTTCCAAGGCTAGTCAATCCTATCTCCAAGGCTAATTAGTCACATTTCTAAGACTGATCGGTCTCATTCCAAGGTTGATCAGTTCCATTTTTGAGACTGTCCATTTCTGTTCCCCAAGCTGATCGTGCTCACTGAAATCTGGTCGTTCCTATTATATTACAATGTGCATATCGTCCCGAAATCTCGAGCACGAGCCTCTAGCATGGATGCACGGGGGCTAGTGATGATCCCAACCTAGGTCGAGCTAGAGCTCTAGCATGGGGAATACCTTGCCGTTTGGCTACGATCCTCATGATCTCTTCGGTGATGTGTCCTCGGGATTGCTTCTCCTCGCCCCATTAGGTCTTCCTCAAGTTTACGGCCAAAACATTGTACCATGCAACCCCTAATTTATTAGGACTCTCCTTTATGTCAAAGTTTATCCAACTCTAAGAAACAGAGTCCTGCTACTAGTATGTTACGTCATCCTGAAAGGATTCTACCACCAGAGTTCCACCTTTATCTAAACATACAGATGATACGAAACTAATCAGGTTGCAACTTTCGATCACCGTAGAACTCTTAGAAATTTCAACAGTGTAATCCTATTAGGAATGCACTACCTACATCTATAAATACATCACTTCAATTCATTATCAAAGTACATTTTAAATAATTTTCAGCATATATTTTTCACAAATTCTCTCTCTGACTTAAGCATCGGAGGGACGACTATGACACACCTCGACGTCTTTGTTTCAAGTATCGAAGATTCTATTTGTGATCATACATATTCATAAAGCTCGAAAATTTACCACTGTAGATTTTTGTAGCATCAATAGGCATTAATAACAATCGACATTTTCAGTACAATTCACTTCATTAATATTAATTTACACAATAATTTGCACTTTTCTATTTTTTAATTTATTTTTGACGTATAAATAATTGGATTAGACTAAAAAAAAATCATTCAATTTTTTGTCAATTGAACAATTTTTTTTCCCAGAATTTTGGAGGATAAAAAAAAATTAACGTTATATTGTACAGTATAGAAATTTATTGTTAATTGTAAAATTTACGTGGTCCAAAATATTCTACACGTTTTCACAATTTATGTAACTATTTTTTCATTCTTTACAATCTCTGTTGTTATACAAATAAAAACATGGTTTTTATGTTTTTTGAAATGATTATTAGTAGGTAATTTTATGTCATTTGGTCTGTAATTATGCCTCAACTAGGCCGACTAATATTTATTGTGGTCGGTGAATGTATTGGTCCCATCGACTAGGCCGACTAATTTAGAGATATTAGATGAAGAAAGTGTTCACTATCACGAAACTTATGTGAAGGGAGTCTAGGTTCCGTTTAACCCTATCATTATCCAAGGCTATTATAATATCAAAGATGGTTTCGAATCGCCAAAAATAGCCAATTGGAATGAGGTTGAAACATTTATATATCCATTGGACGGGCCTCGTCGTTGGGCACAAACCAATATAGTTTGTCATGGTGACATGAAAGATGATCTCTACTTTTTCCGTCAGTTCCTCTCATTCAATGTGGTCCCAATAACACATAATACATACATTTATCAACCCAGAATGACATTGTTGTATAGACTTACGATGGGATATGATCTGAATTTTGGGAAGCTCATCTTTTACACCATCAGGAAAGTTGCTTTGAATTAGAGAGGCCGTTCAAAGCAAATATTTCCTAGTTTGATTTCTGCTTGTACAAGAGAGCCAATGACATCGACGGTAGCTAAGAAAAAGGTGTCTCTATATTTATGCCTTGTATTAATGAGGAAGATAATGAAGATGAAGAAGACCTGCATACTCAGGACAAAAGACGAGTTGAAAGGCCAGTCCCGATATTCCCACCAAGATTTGTTTGAATTTGGTTTAAAGAATGAAAATAAAATTTAGTTAAGTATGCAAAAGTGATTTTCATGTCAACTTTAGCCAAATATTCAAACTTGATCTGATAGTCAAATTATAAATATAAATAGATTAACTTGATCAACTCGTTGAGTAGATCGTCTTGGTATTTTGAATCTCACAACCAATTTCAGATGAATAAGAAATTCCAATCCAAAGTTAGATAGAAAAAAATGATATACGGGTTGGAAAAATGGCTAACTCTATCGCTGGAGCAACAGTCTAGTGACAAGCGAGCGATAGAAATCCTGATAAAAAGGTATCACTATCACTTGAGCGATAGGCTAACGACAGCAAATAATGCGACATTTGGCAAAGGTTGCTGAGTTTGGGGCGCGGCACTTCACTCACAACATTTCCTCCTCTATATATATGACCATTTGAACGTCCATTATGCATCCCATATCATTTTCACATTGGTCATCACATCAAAACTCTTGCAAAATACTCTCAAAAGTCATTTCAAAATCATTTTCTTGTAGACAAAATTATCGTTACAAGTTTGTTGTTGCTCGTGGTTTGAAGCGCTTCTATCACAAGTTGTATCTACTGTATATTGGGGACAAGTGTCGTAATCCGTAAGCACTATTGCGGAGCAATATTGTGTTAAGGAGAAAGCGTTTCCACTTGTCTCATATTTTTATTTTCACTTTATTTTCTTTTTCCTTACCTTATTTCTTTCCATTTTCTAGAACTTAATTACACTTCCGCAAATTGAACTTAAATATTTTCTTTGTCTAAACAAACATTTACATATACTAACGCTCAACATTTCAACATTATTAAGAAAATATTCATTTGTTTGTGGTTATTGTTGGACATCATTTCTTCATCTTTGTAATAAGCTTCAATACACTTTATGGTGTGTATAGTTCGATGGACTTAGCCAAGGATCTATGGGATTCATTGGTAAAGAAGTACACGACCGAGGATGCTGGAACAAATAAGTTCATTGTTGGCAAGATTTTGAAGTACAAAAGGTAGACTTTAAAATTGTGATAAATTTAGTACAAGAACTTCAAGTTCTACTTCATGATATACATGCTGAAAGAGATGGAATGAGTAAATCCTTCCAAGTTGCCGCCATCATTGAGATGAATTTGGAGGAATTGATAGTCCAATTAAGGATCAAAGAAGATAATAAAAACACCGAAAGGAAATATATTGTTCAACTTGGAGCAAATTTTTTTGAAACTGGTTCAAAGGTTGTCAACTAGAAACATAAGATCTCCGATGTTGTACCAAAAATAGACGACTCCCACAATGCCAAGAAGTTTAATGGCAACTGTTACGATTGTGAAAAAGTCGGACATCGCTCTAATGAATGTCGAAAGCTTAAGAAGAACGCAAAAGCAGATTTGGTTCAAAGAGACACCCTTTCTGAAGGGATACAAGAAATGAATCTTTCAGCTGTCATTTCTGAATGTAACAATGTTGAAAATTCAAGGGAATGGGGATTGATACTAGTGCTACCCATCAAAGTTTAATTCTGACGCTTAGGATTGATCCTAATCATAAGTGTGAAGTATGTGTTGAAGCAAAGTTGGCCAAAACACATTTTACTCAATTCAAAGGAACACGAAGCCTTTAGAGTTAATATATAGTGATATATGTGACTTGAAATTTGTTCAAACTAAAGGTGATAAGAAGTAATTTATAAATTTCATTGATGATTGTACAAAGTATTGTTATGTCATTCTATTACGAAGTAAAGACGAAGACTTAGATGTCTTAAGACATTATAAGACTGAAGTTGAAAATCAACTTGATAAATGAATAAAAAGTATTTGTAGTGATAGATGTGGTGAATACGGGGCATCGTTTGAAGAATATTGTTCCGAGAATGGAATCATTCATCAAACAACAGCACCTTACTCGCCCCGATCAAATGGTGTTTTTGAACGCAAAGTCTAACTCTTAAAGAGCTGATGAACTCAATGTTGATAAGTTCGGGTCTACCTCAGAACTTGTGGAGAGAAGCTATTTTATCGAAAAATAGCATTCTTAACAAAATATCCCTTAAAAAATGGAAGAAATTCTATATGAACTATTGAAATGTCATCCTCCTTATCAATAATTGAGGGTGTTTGGCTAAGGTTGAAGTACCTAAACCTAAACAAGTGAAAATCGGTCCTAAAACAATTGATTGCATATTTATTAGGTACACTAATAATACTAGTGTCTATCGTTTCCTTGTACATACATATGAAATTCAAGATATACATGAAGGAACAATAATTGAATCGAGAAATGCATCATTCTTCGAGAATATTTTTCCATACAAAAAAAGAAAAAAGAAAAATACAAGTTCAAATAAAAGGGTTTATAATACTACAAAAAGCACTTCAAAGGAGGAAAAATCAAGGCTAGATTGGTTGTCAGGGATATAGACAAAAAGAAGGACTTGACTTCTTTGATACCTACTCATCAATAACTATTGCAACATTACATAGCCTTGAGATTTGTCAAATGGATATAAAGACGGCATTCCTAAATAGTGAGTTAGAAGATGAGATATACATGGAACGACCAAAAGGGTTGTTCTCTTTTAATGACAAACAAAAGGTTTGTAAACTAGTTATGTCCTTGTATAAATTGAAACAAGTTCCTAAACAATGGCATCAAAGTTTGACAAGGGTTCTTATGCACTTAAATTATACTTTAACCTATGGATTACACTTTACAAAATATCGTGGTATTAGAAAGATATTGTGATGCAAATTGGATATATGATATAAAAGATTCTAAATCTACTAGTGGTTATGTTTTTACCATTGGTGGAGCTATTATATCATGGAAATCAACAAAGTAAACGTGTATAGGTCGATCAACTAAGAAATCAGAGTTTATTACTTTGGAGAAAGCAGGAGAAAAAGTAGAATGTCTATATCACTTCTTGAAAGATATTTCATGTTGGCCTAAGTCGATACTTACAATTAGTATACATTGTGATAGTCAATCGGCTATTGGAAGAGCTCAAAGCAGCATATATAATTGTAAGTCTAGACATATACATCGTAGACACAATAACATTAAGCAATTGATCTCTAATGTATCATCTCCATAGATTATGTGAAGTCAAATGAGAACATCGCGGATCCACTTACTAAAGGTTTACCGGGAGATGAAGTATGTTGCCTATCGAAAGGAATGAGATTAAAACTACTACGTAAGGATCTCTGTAATGATATCCCTATCTTATTGATTGGAGATCACAAAATTTTGGTTTAAGGGGACAACTAAGTTATGAAGATTCAATGAAACACTTGAAAAAATGTTTTCTAACTCACTCCTATGATTATTAAAGTGCTTTCTGCAGAATGTTAAGGCTAAGATATCATTTTAATGACTCATATATCTTGACCAAGTCAAGTAGAGTACGGTAGAATACTCTTATTAGGAGGTCACCTATGTACGTATGAGGTTGGACCAAGTCGTAAGAGCCATGAAGGATCAATTAGCTAAGTAAATCCGATAGTATTTCACTAAGAAATGTTCAAGGCCTGAATCTACCTTACCCGATGTAGTGTTTTTCTGCTCTCTCTCTCTCTCTCTCTCTCTCTCTCTACAATGCATTATATTTCTGCATAACATGAGCATATTCAAATTTTCATTCATGTGGGGGATTGTTAGAATTTGATTTAGAAAATGAAAATAAAATTAGATAAATATGTAAACGTAACTTTCATATCAACTTTAAACAAGTATTTAGACTAGATTTAATACTCAAATTGTGAATATAAATAGACTAATTTGTTCTACTCGTCAAGTAGATCATCGTGGCATATTTGGAATCTCAAAATCAATTGGGATGAATGAGAAATTGTGGTCCAAAAATGTATAGAAAATAGGATATACGAATTAGAAAAATGGATAAATCTATCGCTCGTTTATCTCGAGCGATGAGACTTTCGCTCGAGCGACAGCTTAGTGACAAGCGAGCGAGAGAAATTCTAATGAAAAGATGTCACGCTCGAGTGAGAGGCGATACGATGTTGAGTTTGGAGCGTTGCATTTTACTTACAACATTTCCTCCTCTATATATGGGATCCATTGGATGTCCATTATGAATCCTATATCATTTTTCCATTGATCATTACACAAAACTCTTGCAAAATATTCTCAAAAATCATTCTAAGGCCATTTTCTTGTAGAGAGAAAATTATCATTACAAGTTCGTTGTTGCTTGTGGTTTGAGTGCTTCTACCACAAGTTGTATCTGTTGTATCTTTAGATATAAGTGTCATAGTCTGTTAACACCATTGTAGGGAAATATTGTCTTAAGGAGAAAGTGTTTTCACTTACCTCAGATTTTGATCTTCGCCTTATGATATGATTCAGACCAAGCTCCAAACGGTCGAAGATTCGGAGTACATTGTAAAGAAGTCAAGGTCGAGTCTGGGAAAGAGTTGGGGTTCAAATCAAGCCAAAGAAGCCATTTCATCAAGGGATGAGCAACAAAGTCCATAATATTGAAGAAAACAAGCCAATGGTTAAGTAACATGTTGGGGACGGAAGCTGGAACGAGTTGGAAAGCACTCGGATTTTTAGTCTCAGTTTTAGATCTATTTTTGGCATATAATACATTATAATTTGAAGATGTGTATTTCAAGAATATTTGTAGACCTTGAATTATACTTTCCAATGCATTTTGAATCACCATAATCGAATATCGGGAGAGGAAGATATGACCAAAATATTAAAAGATGTCCAGATCCAGGAAAACTGTTTTAACGCGAGTTTCCTAATTAGACTAAAATACTATCTTTTTGGCATCCTTAATGATTTAATTGGCTTAATTACGGGATTATCTAGTTTTTTTAGGACTTTTAGGGTTTTC
>CAIGRO010238769.1:0-11458 GCA_903798355.1 Fraxinus baroniana | reverse complement strand
GGTTTGTATTGATGAAAACCCTATGTTATATATATATATATATATATATATATATATATATATATATAAATAAGGTGACTAGATTGTTTGTACATTGTTGATGGGTACAATTCTTACTATTCTTCTTACAAAACATTTGTATTTGGCTTAAATGACTTTATTTTTGCTTCGGGGTAGTGTTGTTCAAAGGCTTGTTCAAAACGGGAAAAAATTAATAAAATAAAATTTAGTGCTCGATACACTATTTACTTAAAATGCATATTAAATAATTGAAGACAAGCTGTGATTGATAAATACTTAAATAGTGACTATGAGTACTATGTTCCTACGCCAAGGTCTCATCTAAAAAGATTATCACATAATTAAGACATTTTAAATTAAATAGAAGTCCTTAATGTATTAGAAAAATATAAAGACGCCATATAATACATAAAACTCCCTCATTAGCATGATTAAATATTTTCATTTTATATTTTTTTTTTCTTGCTAGATTTAAAACCTTTTCTTTCTTTTTTGAATTTGAGTTTAGATAAGAACATTGTTTCAAGTTTAAAGAAGGTTAATATTTCATCTTATTGTTCTTTTAGTAATAAAAGGTAAACTCAATGGTTGTATAATGCTAAACAGAGGATGGAAGAGGCAGACCTGAGAAATTATATGAAAAGGATAAAATGTACTGGGCACGATGTGTAGGGGCTGTTTGGTTATAGCTTGCAGTTATAAAGAGGCAGCAGGTCTAAGGTGAGAAATAAAATATTCAGCTTAATGGAGAGTGCAAGCGTGTGGAAGGATATACTCTTTGTTAGGATTTATGTTGTATTGACAATTCTTTAGACAAAATGACAATTATAAAAGAATAGGATTTTTATAAAAGAAATGTAAAAGTCGAGGAGTCTTTGGGAGGGTTGCATAGATAAATTTGGAGTATTTAGGTTCGAATATGGAACAAGGAGAAAGTCGCCAGATTTACGCTAGCATGTTGCCCAACTAATGCTAGAGCGAAAAAGTAGAATCATTATTGCCCGCCTATCGCTCGAGCGACATACCCCTCACTTTCCTGTTACTAGACTGGTGCTCAAGCGACGGTTTTATATGTGATCTATTTTGCAATTTTCAAAAGTCCTATTACGTTTTTAGTGTTGGTGATTATTTGGACAAATGACTAATTTGTAACACGTTGTAAAAGTCAAGGACTTATGGTGTAATTTGTATCAATTGGGTTATGAGGTCTAGGGTTTGAGCATGAAAAGAAGAGGAACACGTTGTCTTATTTTCACTAGCCTATCACATGGACACTGCTCGAGCGACAAAAATAGAATGTCTATCACCCGCCTGTCGCTTACCTTTTACTCAAGCGACGGTGTGTCGCTTGCCTATCTCCAGCTTTTTGTTCGAGCGACAGATCGATCCGAAAAAAACCTAATTGCTGTTTAGAAGCATTTTTTCCGGCTCATTCAACCTAATTACCCTCTTCTATAAATACCCAACCTATGTACATAATGTCTAGTGGTTGATTAATATTCTTTTGTCTCATATCATTCTTTAGAGATCCAATAACACATTCCTTCTTTGTGATTTATTCTTTTTAGTCTTGAGATCTTTCAACCACACTTTGGAAAAACATCAAATTCAAGAATCCAAAATACCTACTTTCTAAACATTCTTAGGAAGGTACTTTCTTAGTTGAACTTCAGAGGCTGCAGGACGTTGAGAGAGGTTGGACTATAAGCACAGGAATAGCACAAGAATTGGATATTCTTAGAAATCCAATTGGAAGAGACAATTGAAGAAAATCGAGAATCTGGAAGGAGACAACAGATCTTGAAAGCTACAGAAAGTAAATCGAGAAGTCTAGTGGAGTTTGCTAGACATCATCTAATTGTAGAAGATCGGAAAGCTGGTGAGTACAGCAGATCTTGGAGATTACAAAATTTACAACAGCGGGAACAAGTGGTATTTGCTAGGCTAGAAACGGACTGTAATCCATATTTTGTATAGTAGAGATAACTAGCTTGATCCCGGAGTTTTTGCTCAAATGGATTTCTCCGTCATCAATATTGGTGTTATTTATTGCTTTCTTATTACAAACTGCGAAAATTCAACTTATGATAGTTAGATTGTTTGTTTAACCATCTAGAAACAATTAAAAGTGACTTGTTGCTTATTAATTGTATTATTCCGCACATGAGGTCAAACTTAGTTAGTAAACTACGATATTTCACATACAATGTTTCAAATGCTGATAAACTTGAAATATGGGAAGATTGAATCTAACTGCTTCTCCCCAAAATACATTGGGTACTTTGGCAGACAAGAGAACGGAACGAGCAGTTTCTATAGTTTGCATATACTTTCGTTCAGTAACAACATTTTGTTGTAGGGTATTAGTAAACGAGGTTTAATAAATTGTGTCATCAAGATCAAGAAATTGAGAGAAATCAGCCGAAGTATACTCTTCACCAAAGTCACATCTAAAGCAATTAATTACAACAAAATGTTGAGTTTTAATAATTGCTCTAAAAGAACGATAAATAGAAAGAAAGTCATGTTGTCGTTTCATAAGAGAAACCCAACAATAACGACTATAATCATCAATAAAAGATACGTAATATCTAGATCCTTCTTTTGTAGTAATAGGAGCAGGTCCCCATATCAGAGTGAACAAGATCAAATGGTGCGAACACTTCAAGGAAAAGATAAAACAGAAAATTTACCTAATTTGCAACCATGACAATAAAAAATGTCATGAGCTTGCAAATCTCTCAATTGGCCCTTGGAAACTAAAAATTTTAAACGAGTGGAAACATGTACAAGACGAGAATGCCATGAATAAAAACTAGAAGACGATGAACTCAAATAGAAAGATGACAAGTTAACACCAGAGGCTGCAAGTGGTTTCAAATTGTCCAGAACATATAGCCCCCTTATCTATGGCCTATCCCAATCAGTTTCTGAGATCGAGGATCCTAGACATGACAAGCAGTAAAAGAAAACCGAATGAAGTATCTAGAATCACACAATTGGCCTATGGAAATAAGATTCAAAGTAAGAGCTGGAACATAGCAAACATCTAAAAGTCATAAATCATGTGTGTTAATAGAACCAACGCCTGCTAGAGACAATGGTGTGCCATCGACGATCATAACAGCCATATATGAGTTAGAAGGACACAAGTCATCAAAAAGTTGAGTTAGATGACATGTGTTTGGAGGCATCTGAGTCAAAGATCCATCAGGAAGAAATACCTGAATAATTTTAAGATGAAAAACTTATATGAGTAGAGGCTAACATAGCATGTAGTTGTGTGGTTAAGAACTTCTGAAACTGCTCTGCTAAATCAGTCAACATGAGACTGAAAAAATGTGGTCCTCCAAGTACAAATAAGTCACTAGGTGGCATGGTGGCAGCTATGTTAGCATTGCGACGATAAGATCGCTGTTATGGTCGTGGCTACTGCTTTTTCAATAGTTTAGGATATTGAGACTTTCAATATCCCTTTTGTTTGCAAAAGTTACACTCGTCACTAGAAACTCTCACATAACCTTTGTTTTGATTCTGCGTAGACGGTCGAGAGGGTACAGCCAACACTGAGGTGCTAGATCGAGAGATACTTCTCCTACAAGAGATTTAAAATGTGTTTCCTCTGTTACAAGTTCACTAATCATCGAATCAACCTAGAGAAGTGGAGTGCGTTGCAAGATAGAGCCTCTAAGTCCCTAAAAATTAATGTGAAATGCCATAAAAAACCGAACTAATCACTGTTCTTCTCTAAAAGTAATATATTCCTCTCATGCTTTCAATCTCACAAATTCCGTAATGGCCAACTCATCCCAAATTGAATTCATAGTAGCGTGAAACTCGATACTTCTGTTGTAAAGCCCATATATCAATCTCTGACTGATACTGCTTTACAAAGTTAGACTTAGTGTATAACTTCTGAAAATGATCCCAAACGTTATTTGATGTTTCAAACTTTGTCGACTGTGTACCAATGGATTGCAAAATAGAATTATGAATCCAAGAAAGAATTTTCACATTTTTTGATTCCCAATTATCCAACTCTATCGCATAATTCTCAGTAGTAGTCTTAGGTTTCACAATAGTTCCACTAACATAGCTCCACAATCTTTTTTCCTTTAGAAAATCTCTCATCAAAGTACTCCAATATGAGTATTTTTTTTACCATTTGACCTGACACTAATGGATTGAAGTGAATCACCTCTTTCAGTTGCCATCATAAAGTCAACAAATAATCAACCATGAATCAAAATTAGCCAATTCTAAGGAAACCAACGACAATCAACGTACCACCACAAACTACAGTCAGAATATGCTGCACTGTCCATGTATAATTAAAGTAATACTATCAAAAGATCATAAATTTACCAAGGAACAAACTGCCTTTTGGAATCACCTCTAAAATCGCTCTCACGGTCCCTACACGCCGTCGCCACGCGCCACCATCTAGTGACACATGCCTGACCATAAGATGCTCTTTGACTTGCTGAACAAAAAATTTGGTCTTAGTTTTCTCAACTGATCTCTGGTTCGATTGGAATCGTAATTTGTAGTTGCGCTCGAGTATGGTTTTACACAGTTTTCTAGTGTATTACAATCAGAGATTTCACAATTTTCTACTTGGATTTCTAGTGTATTACAATCAGAGATTTCACAATTTTCACTCAACTATAGGCTCTAATACCATGTTAACAATATGAGCTATCTTGAACCAACATAGTAAATCAATTCAAAGAGAAAAGAAGAGGAAGAAAGAGAAGGGAAAAATCAACAATGTATTAAGCAGTTAAAAGAATTAAGTTTTTTAATAAAATACACAAGTTTATATAGTAATAAATATGTAATAATTATTTTTAAAAAAATCATGTGAACAATAAGTCGTTCAAAGATAGTTTTATTGTTTGACTTAGTTTATTGTTAATATTTGATTACTACATTAAGAGATTCACTTACAAATTGATATTTATATCCAAAGATTAAATGTCAATATTGTGTTTGGTCTCTTGTGACGGAGCCTACCATTATATGAATTTATTGATTGTTTAATACAGATTCTCATGTGAACGTGTATTTTTAGGTTTTTGTTCTCTATTCAGTTAATTCATGTGCTTCTATAATATTTGTCAACATCAACTCTATTCCTATACATAATGAAACCAGTTTTAAGTACTAGAAAGTGAATGTTCATATCTTTCTTAACTGCATGGATTCATTTATGTTAAGGACAGGACAACCCACTACACTTATGAATAAAAGTTATACAGATGAAAAATGAAACTTTGATAAGTGAGATCGTTTAAACCGCATGAGTCTTATGATCATGAAGCATGGAATCTAGAAACATTCATGGACGCTGTGTCTGATAAGGTAACTATTGTCAATGAATTTTTTGAAGAAATTGAAAAACACTTTGTGAAAAGCGATAAGGTTAAAACTAGTTATGCTTCAACGAACTCAGTTTAACTAAAGTATAAGGGTAAATTACATTTAAGAGAGTACATCATTGAGATGTCTTGTATTGCTTCAAAACCAAAGGCATTAATGTTGAGTTGCCTGATGATTTGCTAGTGCATTTAGTTTTGATTTCTCTTCCTACACAATTCAGTCAATTTAAGGTCAATTACAACTTTCAAAAAGAGAAGTGGACTCTTAATGAGCTCATTTCAGATAATGTGCAAGAAGAAGAAATGCTAAAGTAAGAGAGAACGGAAAGTGCTTCTAAATACAAGTTTAAGAAAAGAAAGAATAAGGGAACTGCATTTGGTTTAGCTCAAAAGAAACAACAAAAACCTAAAAAGGATGAATCATCCCATTGTTACTTTTGTGAAAATTCGGGACACGAGAAGATGGATTGTACAAAATACCACATTGGCGTGTAAAGAAATGTAAAATTCTCAATTTAGTATGTTCTGATGTTAATTTAGTTTCGGTACCTAGACATACTTGGTGGGTTAATTTTGATGTCACTACTCATATAAGTGTGTTTATGTAGAGTTGTTTGAATAGCCGAAAGCCAAATGATGTCGAAAGATTTATCTATGTAGGCGACGGTAAATCGACGAAGGTTCAAACTATATGGACTTTTAGATTATTATTAAAGACTAATTTTTATTTGAATTTAAAAGAGACATTTGTGGTACCCTTGTTTAGACAGAATTTGGTTTCTATTTTTGTATTGGACAAATTCGATTATTGTTGTTCATCTGGGAATAATCAGTTTAGTCTTTTTCTTAATTCAATGTTATGTGTAGCGGGTTTTTATCAGTTTATAATAATCTATATTTACTTAATTAGGTTGTCTCTTATAATGAAAACTTGCATGTGAATTCATATGTTATTAAACATAAATTAACCAATGAGAAGTTCACTTTGTCATGGCACTAGCGATTAAGTCCTATCTCTCAAAAGAGAATTGAAAAGCTTATGTCAGAAGTAATTATTGATCTTCTTGATTTTTCTGACTTAAACGTTTGTGTTAATTGCATTAAGGGGAAAGGGATAAACATAAGGAGATTAGGAGTCAATAGGATTTCAGACGTTTTAGAACTAATACATACTGATATCTATAGGTCATTCCTCCGTCTTTTTGGAATGATCAACAATCATTTATTATGTTTATAGAAGATTTTTCTCATTATGGCTACTTGTATCTCATTCATGAAAGATCTCAATCACTAGACATGTTCAAGGCTTACTAGGATGAGGTTGAAAATCAACTTAGAAAAAGAATAAAACATGTTAGGTTTGACCGTGGTGGTTAATATTATGACAGATATTATGGATCAAGAGAACAACGTCCAGGACCTTTTGCAAAATTTTTAGAGCAATACGAAATCGTCCCACAGTATACCATGTCGGATTCCCTAGCATGAATGGTGTTTCTGTAAGACGAAATGGAACACTTAAGGATGTGGTAATGAATATAATTAGTCATTCCACCTTACCAGAATATCTCCGGGGAGAAGCGCCATCGACTGCAGCTTACATTCTATAAACAGTTCCAAGTAAAGCAACTATTGAAACCATTTATGAACTTTGGATAGGCAAGAAGCCTAGTTTGAAACACTTGCAAATTTGGGATAATCCTGCTGAGGCAAGGCCTTATAGGCCAAATGAAAAGAAACTGGACTCTGGAACTGTCAGTTGCTATTTTATTGGATATTCCGATGAGTAAAAAGGTTACAAATTTTATGATCCCTCTAATAGGTTAGTTTTCGAAATTCTTTGAGGATGTGGAGTTTGAGGGAAAGATAAGGTTAGGAATTTTGTTTTTGAGGAAAAATATATAACTATCATTTCTATTGCAATTGACAATGATCATGACCAAAAAAAAAAAATAGTTCCTAACTTGTTCAAGAAGCAATTCTGGATCAAGACAATATCCCAGAACCATCTATAAACAATCAAGCTATTGTTCCAAGAAAATAAATTCAACAACCTCAAGAATAAATTCCATAAAGGAAATTAATTAGAGAAAAGAGAGGCAATTCCGAATAACTTTATAGTTTTTCTCCAAGAAAATGATGATAACATTGGAGTGGTGGAAGAATATCCAATCAACTTTCATCAAGCCATGTAAAGGAATAATTTTCAAAAACAAATTGATCCAATCAACTCTCATTGCTTTTCGGTGCGAAGCCCACTGGTTGTCGACTGATATTTAAAATCAAAAGGAATTCGAAGAGTACTGTGGAGAGATATAAGGTTCGTCTTGTTACAAAAGGACTTTACTCAAAAGGAAGGCATTGACTTCAAAGAGAATTTATCTTTAATTTTTACAAAATACTCTTTCAGGACTATTATGACACTTATGGTACATTTTGATCTTAAGCTAAATCAGATGGAAGTAAAGACATTTTTCAATGGTGACATTGATGAGACGATTCATATGGTGTAACTGGAAAACTTTATATTACGAGACCCAAAGAAAATGGTTTGCAATATAAAGAAATCCATCTATAGGCTTAAGCAGGTTTCCCGTCAATTGTATCACAAATTTCATCAATTAACTGTCTTATTTGATTTTGAGATGAATGCAGTTAATGACCATGCACAACTTTAGTGGGAGTAAGCATATTTTTCTAGTATTGTATTTCGATAACATACTATATTAGAATCCAAACAAAAAAGTATTTATGTTGATACCACTTATTAGGAATAGAAAAAACAAGATTACATGACACAATATGAAATAGTAATCATAACACAAGAAAAACAAAATAACATGACAGATGAACGAAGAATTTATTAATATGGAGAACGAATACAAAATATTGTGCTTCTAAATTGATTCTAACCCATACAAAGTCACATGAAAATCAAGAATCACATGGACTATATATAGAACCCAAAAAAATATGTTATGATTGGAAAGAAGATAAAAAGCAACGTTAAAAGAAGGAAACAATTTTTCCCTGGCTGTATAATGCGCTCGAATGGTAGCCTCGTGCCAGGCGAGATGTATGTGGCGCTCGAGCATTATTCAAGCGATGCGCAAGCGATGGCGGCAGTGCTTCCAATGGTGCCTAGGCGCTGATTTCTGTTCCAAATTGATTCCAAGAACCTAATTTCTGCCCCTAAAACTTATCATGCCTCTTTAACGCCTATTTCAACTAATCCACGAACATCCAATCGAATTTGGGTTATAAAATAACAAATCTCTGCCTTGACAAGAATTTAAATGCAATGAAAAAATTTTAAAAATTCTCCACCTGAAAACAAATTCCACTACAAGAATAAACTAATGACTCTTCACTCCAAAAAAATTATCCTCCTCTTTCACAAAGTCCAATTAGAACAAATCCAATCAACTGAATCCAAGTACTGCTCAGCAGAAGTACCATGAGCACCAAAATGGATAAGTTTCCAGACATCATTGTCTTTCATGGATTTTATCTCTTTATTTATAATATCAATCCACTATTGAGAATTGTTCCTTTGCATGGCTTGATGAAAGTTGATTGATCAAATCTTCTTCCATCAATCCAATGCCATTCTTATTTCTTTGGAAAAAGATTATAAAGTCATCCAAAATTGTCTTTCTCCTTTCTATAGTGAATCTTTTCAATGATATTTGTTCTTAAGGTTCTTGAGTTTGTTCTTCTGGAACAATATCTTGATTATGTATAGGGGGATTTAGTAATATTATCTTGATATGAGATTACTTCTTGAACAAGATTTGGAACAAAAATTTGTCCATTGTACTGATCATTGTCAATTGCAATAAAAGAGATATATAAATATTCTTCTTCAAAGACAAAGTCTTTAACCTTCAAGCCTCATCTCCCCCTTCCTCCTACAACAAACTCTACATCCTAAAAGAATCGAATATTTCCCATTATGAAAATTAACTTAATAGTGAGATCATTAAATTTGTAACACATTAACAGTTGCTTCACTTGGAACTTTATTGAGAATTTAAGTTGCAGTCTTTAGTGCTTCTTCCTATAGAGATCTTGGCAAGGTGAAATGACTAGTCATACTCCTTATCGTGTCCTTAATTGTTCTATTTTGTCTCTCAGTAATGCCATTCATGCTTGCTGACCCTAAGATGGTGTATTATGGGATGATTCCACGTTCCTTTATAAATTTTAGCAAAAGGATCTGGACACTAGCTTTATATGCCTAGAACATGTCTAGTATTTGAGATTTTTCATATTTGAGATATAGGTAGAGAAAAATTCGTTTATGAACATAATAAATTACTATTGACCATTCCAAGAAGTCTAAGGAAATGACCCACAGATATTTGTATAAATTATTTCTAAAATGTCTGAAATTCTAATGGAACCTAGTCTTTTTATAATTGTTTGTTTTCCCTTAATATAATTAATATAAACACTTAAGTTTGAAGAATTAAGGGGATTGAGAATTCCTTCTGACGTGAGATTTATCAATCCTTTTTTAGAGATGTGACATAATCGCTTGTACTATAATGAAACGGAATTTTCATTGGTTAATTTATGTTTAATATCACGTGAATTCTCATGCATGGTTTTTTTATAAGAGACAACTGTATTAAGCAAATATATGTTATCATAACTACATAAAGAACTAGTACTCGCAATATTTGAATTAAGAAAAAGACTAAACTGATTATTTCCAATTGAACAAAAATAGTCGAATTTGTCAAATATAAAAATAGAAACCAAATTTCTTCCAAAAAGACAGTGCCTTAAATGTCTCTTCCAAATCCAAATAATAACTAGTCTTTAATGATAACCTAAAAGTCCATGTAGCCTCAATTTTAACTGATTTGCCACCCCCTCCCACATAGATGAATATCTCAGTATCAATTGACTTTTAGTAGTTCAGAAAACCCCACATAGACACACTTATGTGAGTGGTGGTACCAAAATTTATCCACCATATATGTCTAAGTATTGAAACTAAATAAATCGAAACAAAGTAAAGTTACAAATGTGTTTTTCTTTACACGCTATTTAGTACAATCTCTCTTTATATATTTCAAGTTTTCAAAAAATAACAGCCAGATGGTTAATCCTTTTTATGCTTTTGCCACCACCCACGTAGATGAATCTTTCAGCATCAATGGACTTTTGGTTGTTCAAGAAACCTCACACAGACACACTTATGTGAGTGGTAGTACTAAATTTATCTACCAAATATGTCTAGGTATTGAAACTAAATAAATCTCAAAATAAACTAAAGTGAGAAGTGTACTTTTTTTTTACACTTCAAGCGTAGTATTTAGTATAATCTCTCTTTATGTATTTCAAATTTTCACAAAGTAACAACCAGATGGTTAATCCTATTTAGGCTTTTGCCATTTCTTCTGAATTAAACAAGTTGTGGCTTCCTTATTTTTTTTTAACTTGTCCTTAGAGGTACTTGTCAAGTGAGTACTTCCAGTTCTTTCTTGCTCTAGACTTTCTTCTTGATATGACCTAGGGTGCGCCACAATTTATCAAGAATTTGATGATTGTTGGAGAGAGAATAGAGCCAACTTTGAGACTTTAAAGAGTTGCTAAATCTGGTCATTTACATGTTCGAGCAACAAAATCCATAATATTGAAGACAACAAGCCAATGGTCAAGTAACATGTTGGGGACGGAAGCTAGAACGGGTTGGAAATCACTCGAATTTTCAGTCTCAGTTTGAGACCCATATTTGGCATAGAATACATTTTCATTTGAAGATTTTTATTTCTCGAAGACTTGTAGCCCTTGACATAAGATTTCCAAATAATTTTTAATCACCTCAATCGGATATCGGAAGAGGAAAATATGACCAAAATACTGAAAGTTGTCCAGATCCGGGAGAACTGTTTTGAGGCGAATATACTTGTTAGACTAGAATTCTACTTTCTTTTCAATTTTACAATATTTTGTAAGCTAATTACGTTTTTAATAGGTTTTCTAGCATCAGTATAAATCGGAGATTCATTTCATTGTAAAGATTAGGAACCTTTTTGACATTA
>CAIGRO010238747.1:0-11572 GCA_903798355.1 Fraxinus baroniana | reverse complement strand
GCCCAAACGACGGCAGTAGATGTCTTTTGGCTCTGGAATCATACTTTTATTTTTCTATTTTCTAGCTATTTTGCGATTTAAATTAATTATTTACAACACGGGGCTTAAGCAAAGCTGTAGCCCGTGACACCAAGTCATGCAGGATCATGATTGGCAGCTTGCTGCATCTAATTGCAAACCGTCCTGATATAGCCTTGAGCATTGGAATGTGTACAAAATATCAAGCAAATCTAAAGGAGATCCACTCAGCAGTTGTTAGAAGAGTTTTCGAATATGTTAATAGCACTTCTAGTTTTGGTTTATGGTATACTAAAGACTAATTCTCATCTTGCAGGATATTTGGAAGCTAATTGGACATAAAACATGGATGACATGAGAAGCATACCTATAGGCTATTTCTACATAGGTAATAAACTTATCTCTTAGCTAATTCAGGTAAAAAAAAACTCCATTTCCTTGTCTACTGCACAAGTTGAGTACATCGTTACTCGTATTTGTTGTACACAGCAACTCTGGATGAAGCAGATGCTCAGTGATTATGATATTGAACAAGATTCTCCTACCATGTTTCGTGATAATACTACTATAAACATCTGTAATAATCATATCCATCATTCTAAGACTAAGCACATTGATATTCGACAACACTTCATTAGAGATTTACTTGAAAGGAATATAATTATCCTAGAACACATTCACACTGATGAACAATTGGATGATTTACTTGCTAAGGCTTTATATACTATCAAATTTGAAATTTTATGAAAAATTGTGGACAGATGTATGATGCATTAATACCTGTTTGAAGTACATTTATTTTGAGTGTTCACTTTGTTTGCTTGTATTTTGCTTTTATACCAAAAAAAAAATTGAAAAATAAAAAAATTGGGGCTTTTCTTACAAATCTCATAAGATTTGAATTTCTGATCAGTTTGTAGTTATTAAGATAAAATTGGATTCTCCAATCAGTATGGTATGCTCACTTCAACTTATAGTAAATTATTGTCAGATAAGTACACCATTATAACATTGTGACTACTTCAATTGTGGTCATTTACTAACTATGTTGTCATCTTAAGGTGACAAATGTTTGAGTGTAGACTTATGGTCAGCATCTATGTCTCTCTACACTGCAATATGATGTGTAAATAGGTAAGTTCACTGGAAGAGAGGGCTACAATCACAGACGTGTAAAGTCGTCCTTGAAAATGAACATAAATTATGAGAGAAAAGCTACCCATATGACTATGTAAAAGTTAACTCCATGAATTAAAAAGATTGTGAATTCGAAGAAAAATGAAAAGAGTTATCACATGAGTATTATAAAGAAAACTAAAAAAAAATTATATACATGCTCAAGTCTAGCACACACATATTTTTATATCTACATGCACAATTTTAGATGATGACTGGTTTGAAATTCACTTTTGTATGTAGTTACTGCAAGTGTCAATTTTGGTTGGGACATGGTTCATGATTGATTAGTCTAGATTGTATTATCACACATTCACGTTTTAATTTGATAAACTAATTGAATTAACTGTGAACAAACATCTGATTAGAATTTGATGACTATCCTGATATTTTTAAGCTAATTGTGAAATTGACTTGACTGTAAAATCTGTCCAAAAATATTGTAATTGACTGAATTTTGAAAATTTTCATTATTTGTGTGTGATTGACAGATGTGGGCTCTTTTGCGGATTTTCAATCAAACATCTAAATTTGGCAATGAACTCTAGTATCCCTTGTAAAAAGGAAAATTTGAACGTAAATGTTTATAAACAAAATCTAGGTCGAATATGAGGAGTCGGTAGAGCCTGATATTAGAAATTGAGAAATTGTTCATCACATTTTATCTAGAACTTCTATAGTTTCAATGTATTTTTTGTAGATTATAAATGTCACGTGTACATAAGGGAAAGACTGAGAGCTAGCCAATTCTACTCTTACAACACCAAAGGGCAAGGTTCTAACCTCCTATCACATTAGACTAAAGCAGCTCTGCTGCTCCTGCTAAAAAGTACAAAAAAATCTACCTATTAAATGGTTATATCCTCATGATCTCTAACTTCCTAATTTGACTATTTGATTGATCTAACTATTTGGTTCACACACTTGGATGACTGTATAACTTGATATACTTGTGATTGGTTAATGTGTTCCCTCCTCAATCTTAATAGCAAAAAATTAATTTCGAAAAAAAGGAGTAAGTTTTTGGTTTTTAGTGATTCTTTGATGGTTTTTAAGCAAACAAGAAGAGAGAAAAACAGAGTTTTTATTCATAATAATGCTACTACATGGCTGAATGTATATATACCGTACTTGGATAAAATTCAAAAATATTTTTACCAACAAATATCCTACCTACTACCACCAAACCATACTTGACAATGCACTAACTTGTAGTAGGTCCAAACTAGCCTGACTTTACATCATTACACAAGTTAGACTTCAATGACTAATGGTAACCAGAAATATTTGTTAAGTGACAACAAAAGTGTCACGCACACACGGGTGCCTTCAACACTCCTCCTTAACACTTTTGTTGGAAAAACAAAGACATTTTCTTAGTGTTTCAAACCTATCCTTTGGTAAGGCCTTAGTCAAAATATCAGCATATTGATCAAAGGAACTACAGTATACCAACTTCACTTCAAGATTTTCCTATGCTAGCCTGATTGAATGATATTTGATCTTAATGTACTTGGTCCTTCCATGAAACACCGGGTTTTTTACCATCGCAATAGCTAACTGATTGTCACAGTAAATCACAGTTGCATCAGATTGATTATGGCTAAGATCTTCCAATACTTTCCTTAACCAAATAGCTTGGTTAGTTGCCTCTGAAGCTACAATGTACTCTACCTCAGCAGTCGATTGAGCCACCATTTTTTGCTTCATTAAGTTCCAACAAATAATACTTGATCCCAGATAAAATGCATAACCTAAAGGGCTTTTCATATCATCAAAGGATCATGCCCGATCACTATCTGTATAGCCAACTAAATCCATGGTTTCTTACTTCATGAACCAAATTCTCATTTTTCTCAGTACCTCTTGCATATCTCTGCACTCTCTTTGCTGCCTGGAAATGAAGTTCACTTGGTTTTTGTCTAAATTTGGATAAAAGATTAGCTGTAAATGTGAGATCAAGTTTGGTAGAGGTTAAGTACAGTATACATCTAACTATGATTCTATACACATTTTCATCTATTTTCTTGGTTCCATCATCCTTTATCAATTTCACATTTAGAACAAGTGGAGTACTTACTGACTTGCAGTTCTCTATATTGAACTTTTTCAACATCTCCCTAACATATTTCCATTGGCAAACAAATATACCATTTTGAGTTTGGAATACCTCCATGCCAAGAAAATAGTGCATCTCCCCCAAATCTGTTATTTCAAACACCATTTTAAGTTTATCCTTCACCTCCTTAATCATTGAACAGCTACTGCTACTAATTAAGAGATCGTCAACATCCAATGAAATGATGATCATCTCTTCTTTCTCCTTCTTTATGTACAGAGTTTGTTCATTCATACTCCTCAAGAAACCAAGTCTGCTCAGGTGTTCATCGATCTTGCTGTACCAGGCTCTTGGAGCTTGTTTTAAACCATACAAAGCCTTCTTTAGCAAATATACCTTTTCCTCATTCTCTGTAACGTGAAAACCTTCATGTTGTTCAATGTATATTTCTTTCTCCAAGTGTCCATTCAAAAATGCTGACTTGACATCTAATTGGTATATCTTCTAGCCTCTATGAACTGGAATGGCAAACAGCAATATGATGGTTTCATACCTAGCTACTTGTGCAAACGTGTCATTGAAGTCTACACCATATTGTTGAGCATATCCTTTCACTACCAACATGGCCTTAAGTTTATTCACTGAGCCATCTGGATTTAGCTTCGATTTATACACCCACTTCACTCCAATTAATGTTTATCTTTTGGTCTATCAACCAGTAGCCAAGTTCCATTCTTTTCAATCATGTTTAACTCCTCCTTAATTGCAGCCTATGATGCACCGACACGGACACGTATATCCGACATGATACATGTCGGATACACCGACACACGATTTTTTAAAAAAAAGTAAATACGCGACACGTCATCATCACGTTGATTAAATTCTTAAAAATTCTTCATTTATATAGTATAAATTTAGGCCCCGTTCGGTAGGGATTAAAATCCAATTAAAATTGAAAATATAGCTGTTATTGGGTCCCACTCGTCTAATAAAAGTCAACAATAACGACTAATTTTTCAATTTTAATCCGATTTTAATCTCTACCAAACGGGCTCTATATTTCATGTATATTATATCAGTTTTAAATGAAATCAACGTAGNTTTTATACTTGTTATTAATTTTTCTTGTTAAAATCTTTAAACATGAGTACATATTTGTTACTTGCTAATAACTTTGAATTAACAATATATAATATTTATAATATAAAAAGAAAAATGATTACGGTAGAGTGTCAGAGAGGTGTCGATATCGACTCGTGTCCGACAAGTGTCCGACACGGACACGCTACCCTAATTGAAATGTCGGTGCTATAGAGATTGCAGCCATCCACTCTTTAGAACTCTCAGCTTCAGCAAAGTTTGAAAGCTCCATTTGAGCTTAATTACATTTGGCATATACATCAGCAAGTAGTCTAGTTCTTAGCACTTCATTTTCATAACTAAATCACTATTAGTTCTCTCTTCTTCTTCATTTGAAACCTCAAATTGATTGCTTACATATGATTCCCAATTCCATGAGGCTTCTTCATTTACTTTCATGTCCCAACTGGAGATTACTTTCTTGATTTGTGGATTGAAGACTCTATAACCTTTGGCATTACTGCAGTAACCAACTAGAACTCCAACCTCAACTTTTTGGCTCAATTTATCCATCTTCACATCAGGTATGTAGGTGTAAAAAAAAGCTGCCAAATATCTTTAGATAAGAGACATTAGGTTTTATTCCATTCCAGTCTTAAAAAGGTGTCTTCTTGTCCAATGATTTAGTAGGCAAATTATTGAGTAAATGGACTGCAATATTCACAGCCTCAACCCAGAATTCTTTAGGCACCTTCTTCTCCAACATCAAGCATCTGGCCATCTCCATGACAGTTTTGTTATTCCTTTCACAATCATCATTCTGCTTGGGAGAATTAGGAATTGTAGCTAATATTGTATTCCCATATCTTCACATAACTTATCAAATTGGTTGCAGCAATACTATGTTCCATTGTCTGATCTTATAGCTTTAATTCTACAATTACTCTTATTTTCCCCAAGGTTTTTAAACCTTTGAAATACGCTAGCAACTTCTGACTTCAACCTTAGAAAATATACCCAACACATTCTTGTCAAGTCTTCAATAAAAGGCATAAAGTATTTAGTACCATTTAGTGTAGGTGTTCTCATTGGACCACATATATCGGAGTAAATCAATTGCAGCTTATTTGAGGCCTTCTTGACTGATTTTTAGGAAATGACAACCTAGTTTGCTTTCCCAATTGACAGATTTCACACACACATCCATCATCTTTGTTGATTTCAGGCAAACATTCAACAAGCTCAAATTCGTGCATTTGTTTCAAAGATGTGTTATTAACATGTCCAAACCGTTTATGCCATAAAGAAGGTTCCATTATAGTGCTTGCAAGTGCCTGATCATTCACATTTTTCCATTCTAAAGGGAAGCTCATATATTTCATTCCAACTGTCATCATTTCTTGATTTTGTGAATCAAATATAGTGCAATCGTTATCCTTAAAGATTAGTGTATAATCTTTCTCAATTAACTGACCAACACTAATCAAGTTTTGATCTATATTAGGCACATATAGAACTTCAGAAATATACTTGATACTTGTAGAAGTTTGCACAGAGATTTCAACAACACCTTTAACTTCCACAAACTCTCCATTCCCAACTTAACCTTTGATCTCTAGCCCTCATCTAGCTTTACAAAAATACTGAGATTGGAGGTCATATGGTGAGTACATCTACTATCCAACAACCAGGTTTCACCACTGTTGCAAGTCTTCACATTCATGGTTGTAAACAGATGCTCCTCTTGCTGGTTAATTTCTACAACCTGAGCCTGCTATGAATCTTACTTCTCTTTCTGATTTTTGCAAACTTTTTGAACATGTCCAAACAGCTTACATGTTCTTCACTGGACTCCTGGCATGTACCAGTACCATTTGGGAGAATGGCCAATTTTCTTGCAATGAGGACATGGTGGATAACTTTCATTTTTGCCTGCAATTTTGTTACCTTCAACCTTCTTCTTTTCAGACTGTTGCTTTTGCACTCCAAAGCTTGTTTGGGTTTTATATTTTCCCTTGGCAAATACCACTCCTTGGACTTATTCTTCCTACCTAAACAACCTCTTTTGCTCAGTAGCTTGCAAGGCATTTAAAAGTTCAGATAAGGTCATGGTAGACAAATCCCTGGAATCTTCAAGTGAGGAGATTTTAGCCTCAAATTTCTCAAGCAAACTAATTAGAACCTTTTCTACCACACGTTTATCAAGTAGTTCATCCCTTAACAACCTTATTTGTTCACCACTTTCGTCAGCCTATCAGAGAAGTCCTTAACAGATTCAGCCTCCTTCATCTTTAATGTCTCGTACTTCCTTCTAAGATTGAGAACTTGCATTTGTCTTGTGCTTGCATAGTCCCTAAACTCCTCTAGCAACCTGTCCTAAGCCTCCTTTATTGTTTCACATGTAATAATCCCAGTAAAGATTGCATCAGAGATGGCTGATTGGATGCAAGACAAGGCCTTGAACTTTTTTGCAACCTCCTCACTGTGTTGTTTCAATTGAGCTATAGTTGGATTTGCTCTAAGTGGTGGTGGCTCTGCTCCAGATTCTATGATTTTCCACAGGTCATAGGCTTTCAGATAAGCATTCATTTTTGGAGCCCAAAAATCATAGTTCTCACCTGTAAGCACTAAATGTAAGGGAGCTGAAATAATTCCTGAGGCCATCTTCTTACTGATATGGTGGAAGGTTTTTTGGTAAAAGGTTTTTCGATTGTTTTCTCTCAGAAATTCTATGTCATTGCCTTTTTTTCTTCCTTAAATATCAGATTTTGGGCTCTAATACGACTAATGGTTTTTAAGCAAACAAGTGGAGAGAAAGATAGAGTTTTTATTCACAATAATGCTACTACACAGCTGAATGTATATATGACATACTTGGATACAATTCAAAAATATTTTACCAACAACTATCCTACATACTACCACTAAACCATACTTGACAATGCACTAACTTGTAGTAGGTCCAAATTAGGGTAACTTTACATCATTACATAAGTTAGACTTCAACCAGAAACATGTGACTAATGGTAACCAATAATATTTGTTAAGTGACAACAAAAGTGTCACACACACACACACACACACACACAGCTACCTTCAACATTCTTTATGATGGATGGATGAAAAACATGAAATTAGTATATAGTGACAATTTGAATAAGTTAAATTTGATGAACTTCTTTTTTGGCAGTATTAATACACTACTATATGATATTACTGTAGTAATGCAAAACTATTTGTTTGTTGTTTCCTAAATGTTATGTAGATATTAGATTGATTCATGGTTTTTAGTTCATATGTTATATGAGTTAGAAGAAGTTGTGTGTTTTATGTGAGAACAGACAAAGTGGGAGTAGTTCATGTGCAGAATTTGATCAACGCTCAACACAGAATGTTGGGAGAGTTTCTTGTGGGCTTAATAAGAGATAGTAGCAAAAGATCTGCATGAACCCTCCTTAAGTGTACAGACAAACCATATTATACGATGAAGTAGCTCTGATGGTTGTTCAGATGGTTCTGTTTGAGTACTACTGATGTAGCGGTGTGTACAGGTGACGAGTTTATTGTGGCACGGTACTGCTGCTGCTTTTGCTGCTCAAATATCCGAGTACTTTGATCCCATAGTTACTGAAGTTGTGTCACTTCGTTATGTGCTATAACATACATGGAATGAACCTCAAGATTAAAATGGAGAATGTGAATCTCAGCTAATGAACTGTCTCCAAATGCCCCAATCTTTACTAATATTTTACAGCTCAACATAATGGTGAACCCCTTGTTCTTTTTGTAACAAGAATATGGTGGCTTAGGATCGATCTTGAAATTTTAGGCCCTATGCAAACTTCAAATACGAGGCCCTATAAATATTTAAAAACACTTGTAATAATTATAATAACTTTTTATTAAATAAAAATTTTCAAATGTGTAAATTAAATTTACTCTTCTAAATTTTCTTTATACAAAAATCAACAATTATACTATTAAAATCAATTTACTGTAGTATCTGATAAATTGTATCGAAGATCCTTGATGCATGCTAAAAGAAATAATATTGGCAAGTTTTCATAATATTTTATAAACTTTAATTCTATATAAAATATAATTTCACTAAAATCGGGATCATTTTTGTATTTATTAAAAGCTCTTGCAATGATATAAAGACGTTCAAGTACCATACAACTACTAGGATAGTACACTCCAGATAAAATATTTGTAAAGTCTTAAAAACTTTTCAAAGTTTTTTTAAGTTTAAAAGTTAAAATTCAATAAGATTTATTTGAAATAATGTCATCATCGTTTCGAATATGCCTATAGTTATAAAATTCAGTTATTAAATGTTCATATCCTTCGTATGATTTTAATAATAGGTAAGTCAAGTTTCATCTATGCCCTACGTCACTAACAAATATTTTCGTATTCGTCACCCCACGTTCAACACGAAATTCCTCGAATGCTTGTTTTCTACTAGGTGAAATCGTAATAAATATTAGTGCATCCTAATTTTTTCAATTTCATTCTTAATATGTTTCAAATCGTCTTGCACAATAAAATTAAAAATATGAAAAACACAACGAATATGAAACAAATAACCACCGAAATTGGGCTGTTGTACCCTATGCAATTTATCAATATCTGGCTTATTAACATTAGCGTTGTCAAATGTAAAAGAACATACTTTACTCTTGCAATGATATTCTCTAATAATGCTCATAATAGCTTTAAATATCTTGTTAGCGATGTAAGTGAACTCAATTATTTTAGAGCAATATTTTTTTATGCATACATCAAAGTGGGACTATGTAGTGTGTAGTTGCAGCTATATAACATTTGTTATTAATTTCTTCCCATAAATTCGAAGTTAAAGATATAACACCACCATATTTTTACAAATCAATAATCAATTGTTTCTTTGTATTAAGAAAATATTCTGTTATATCGAAATGACGAGTGTTTCTACTTACTCCAATGTACCTCAGTTGAAGTTGTTCTTTCACATAAAAGACGAAATGTTGGTTGTCCACTATTACTGGAGGCAAATCAACACCGACAACAAACTTTGTCATTCTCGTTCGAGCTTCCTACCAACGGTTGGACTACCAAATTGTAGTTGTGTTTGATAGGCAACAACAAGCCCATGTCTGGCCGCACATGCTTTGTAGTGACGGTTGAAGTGAGTGTTACCAATGTCCTTTTGTCATACCAGTCGTGTTTGACAGTACATACTGTTTTAGACTCTACAACTCCATCAAACATACGACCCGTGGAAATTAGTTTAAAGTAAGCCCAACATTTTGCTGATTTTTCCCCTTTTGCTTCCCTCTTGCAACTGAAATATCTAATTCCGCCGGTTCCATTTTAGGAATATCAATGTCATCCAAATTAATTGTATTACTACTTCCGTAAGCATCCAATTTGAAATATCTTCGAGAATTGGTACGTCGTTGAGATTTACAAATTTATTGTGAAATTGACTTTGTGGCATCATGGTGATTCATCATTGATACCGAACAAGCCCTCAACAAATGATAGCGGATCCATTTGTGGTGAGTTAATTATATATGAACTTGAATGAAGATGAAATGATGACTGAATATGTAGAAATTGGATAGTAATAATTTGTTGCATTATAGGAATATAAATTTGACAATATGTATAAAATATCACGTAGAAAATATGTATTGTGAAGAGTGTAAGATGTAAGAATATTGAAATTGAAGGTAGAAATAGAATGTAGAAAGTAGAATGTGGAAAAGAGTAAAAATTGTTGTAGTGTGGAAAAAAAAAAGTGTTAAATTGGTATGGTATTTATAGAGTAAGAAAAAGAAGGAAAAAAAAATTACAAGGGCCAAATAGCCACATTTTATTATTTAATGACCGTTGCCAACAACAGTTACTAAACTAATACAATGACCAAAACGATCACTTATTTTAAAAAGCTACGCTTTGGTCACTATAGATGGCGAGCCACGAGACATTGACCAAAACGATCACTTGATTTTAAAAAGAGATCGATTTGGTTACTGTAGATGGCGAGCCATGAGCTTGGGCCACAAGCCAAGCTCGTGGCGGGCTTGTGGGCAAGCCGGCCCGCTCGGCTCCTATTCGGGCACGTTCGATGTTTGGGCTCGTCCGAGTAGTCCACGAGCCAAGATTTTACAAGCCTCTCGGCCCATTTGTGACCCCTACATATAAATCAATTCTTAAAGATGCACGTTTCTTGTCATCTCAATTATAAGAATTAAAAGAGTTATTTATCTTAAAACGTGTTTGACGTAGGTTTTTCTATAATAAATTTTGTGGAAATAATTTTTTTAAAGAATTTGTGGTGAAAAGTAGGAAAAAGTTATGAATCCACGTGAAAATTATTTTAATGAGAGAATGTGATTGGGAAAAAAATGTGTACGGGATTTGGTATTATAAAGTTACATTAAAATAGATCAAAAGTTTAAAACTGCTAGGATTTTTGCAATCTCAATTACAAAAGTTACTAGAAATTCTTATTTTTAATTATAAAGTTAAATAAGTTAATTCAAAGCTTATAATCTGAATTATGAAAATTAAGAGTGTTATGAAATAAAAATAATATTACAAGAAGAGAAGAAAATATAAGAGTTGAAATTCAAGTATGTAAATTATTGAGAATCAAGACCAGTATTTATAGGGTTTAAAATAAGGGTTATAATTGGAATGAAATAAACTCTATGAACTAGATAAGACGTATTTATACATTATAATAATACTAAATAATTATTTTAATTATCTGTACAATAACTGTCTCGTTAAAATTTGTTTGGTAAAAGCTCAATGGGATGAAAAATCAAACGAATGAAAAAGAGTACACCTATTTTGGAATTTAAAAATAAATATCGTCTCATTAAAACCTTGCTAGGAAAACCCGGTGAGAAAAAACATAAGCGAAGGAAAAAGGGTATAGCTACTCCCCTAATGTTGATCACTGAAAATTTTAGAGTCGACGCATTTCATTCTTGTGAACCAATTTCTTGAATGTAGATGTGGCCGTGCTTTTGTAAATAAATCGGTCACATTGTCACTTAAACGAATTTGTTGAACATCGATGTCGCAATTCTTCTGAAGCTCATGTGTATAAAAGAATTTTGGAGAAATATACTTTGTCATGTCACCTTTAATATAACTTCATTTGAGTTGTGCAATACGAGCAACATTATCTTATACAAAATTATTGGACTATTTTTTGTTGAAATTAATCTGCATGAT
>CAIGRO010238675.1:0-15991 GCA_903798355.1 Fraxinus baroniana | reverse complement strand
TTTACGTCCAAAAAAATCAAACCCCTGTTGGTGGAGATTAAAATCAATTTTTTAGTAAATTTTGATAAAAATTAAACAGTTATGAATTCTATGAAATATGTTAATAAAATTAATTATTAACTTTGATTTAGATTAAAATTAAAAATTGAATCGATACCAAACATGATTTTATAGAAAAAAAAATAAATAAAAAAAAAAGGTGTGGGGGGGGGGGGGCATGTGCCCCCAGGACCCCCTTGGTCCACCCATGATTGACGGCACCCTGCATGATACAGGTTGCTATCAACTCTACATGGCTGCAAAAGCAACCACCATGCAGACGACTCAACTACGGGTTTTTAGCAATGCAGATGACTCATATATTGGCTTGCCTATCTCAAATTGCGAGCTGGCTCGCACGACAAATTTGCTACTTTGTCGTGTCTGTAGCTCGTCCCATTTAAAACCCCTAGCAATTCCATTTGGAGCCGGGTAGGAGTGGGGCATGTGCTATCCGCTTTTGAAATTGATCTATTATTATATTATTTCTAAAATTTTACTTTATAGTTTTTTGTTTGTTTGTTTGTTTGTTTTGTATGTTTTTTTAAAATAATTTACCTACTAAGTATGTTGTAAGCGTGTATCTTTTGGGGAAATTTTACAAATGGTACCCCTTTTAAAGCCAATAGTGAAATATAATAATTTTGGAAGGTATTGTGAGTGATGGTTACACAACAACCACTACATTCTTATTATTATTTTTCAATCTTTTTTATAAGAATAATTTTAAAAAATCTCAATCTTTGCTTATTGTTGTATTTAGGTCCATAAGCATTTTTTTTCATTCTTATATTCAATTTTCTATTAATTAGCACATCTAATTCTAATAACGATTTATGCCCAAATATTTTGTTTTTATGCTTTGCTCATTGGTTCTTATTTTGTACTTCTTTCACATGTTTATTTTTTGCTTAAATCCAACAGGCAAATAAGTCTTTTACACTGTTAAGATGGTGTAAAAACTTATTTAACCCTAGTATATTTTAATATGAAAAAAATATAAAGTGTGCCTAAAATGTTTCCCGTTTATTTAAAAACAAATGTATGTAATTTTAGAAGAAAAATATTTATCAAGGATAAAATGTGATCATTAATAAAATGTTAAGAATAATGATATGATAATAAAAGGAAGAAGAAAAATTGGAAACAAGTGTGATAATAGGTAAACGGTTAACATTTTCTTATAAGATTCACTTTCTATAGATCATCTTGGCCAAACTTTGGATCATTTTAAAAGAAATTTGTAGAACGAAAGAAATTCATCAGGCTTCTACTTGTGGTCCCATTTTTGAGAATAAATTTTGTAAAAATGATTTTTTGGGAAATGTGCAGTTGAAAAATGAAAAAGAAAATCTAATTTAAGTGCAAAATTATTTTATCGGGGAGATATATTATTGAAAATAATAATAAAAAATAAATAAAGAACGCGACTCAAACATGGGCTAATTGTTGTTAAATTTTTAATTGAGAAATTTTTTTCTCAAACTTATTATCCTCGGTCTTCTAGAAGATTTTAGCGTAATCTTTGTTAAAGGCTTTCAGAGGCTCTCCACCTCATCCGCCACGTGTTGGACAAACTGATTCCACACTGCCACGTGTTGGGCGAACTAAATATGTATTGGACGAACTGAGTTTGATGCCCTGAACTAAAAAACTACTACTCCATCGTAGAAGAGTCAAACTTATTCGCCATACACGACGGATGCAAAAGCCCGCACTCTGCTACGTCCCACATTCACCCCCTAGCCTACCAAGGTCTTTTAAGATGAGATCTTCTCAAAGTCAAGTCCTTAGACTTATTGATGGGATGTGTGACATGCTACAAACGGTCGACTCATGTTGCTAAGTTAGAAACTATTTAATGCCCCCAATCTATGGATTGACAGATTGACACTTATGAAAGGATGACACATCCGGGATCCGAAGCCACGTGTCCCTTCATCTAATGGTTCTCTTATTTCTTTCTTTAGTATAAATACCCCCATACTATGATAAGAGGGGGTTCCATTATATTCTTTGCACACTAGTCTTTTAACTCTAAAAGGCCTTTCACTATATTGACACACATTCTCAATCACGTCTCGATGACCACTTCATCGTCGGACACTACTTTTCGGTTGACTGAAATACTAACTTGACCATCAAAATGCTTGCGGTCGCTTCCACCTCCACTGAAAAAGGCTACAAGTAACTAACAGTGTGCTATCGTGTGCAGGGAGGAGCTTACATGGAAACTTTTTCTGTTGGCCACGTGTTGGAGCTATTTTTCGAGGTTAACATATTGGCGTCGTCCGTGGGAAACGTTACTGTAACCACGAGTATCCTTACGAAAGAAAAACCTATCGAAATATTTGATTGATATTCCCCCTTGAAAAAGGGATTTGTTCTTGAAGGAAGAACCAGTAGAAGCTATAAACTAATTTTTCATTATTTGGGAGAAAAGAACTTGCAACTCCAAACCAAAGAGTTCTAGTAACGAAGTGAATCAGAGGAGAGTAAAGGGGAGCTCTAAAGAAGGGATCATTAGGAATAATGTCACACACCAGCGGCCTCATAATCTATATCGTAAGGACGGGATAACTGTTGCACGACTGACTGCCAAAGTGGTTCGCATGGCTACTAACACGAGAAATATTGTAGCCCAAAACCAACCATGCAAGAACTCCTCGTGCAAGTACAAAATCAAGGCGGCTTCTAAGCCCATCATAATCCTCCACAATCAGTCCGTGATCGACTCGGAAAACTCATTTGAGTCCACGAAGGAAGGCTCCGGTTTGAAGGGAAGAGGGAATAGACACTTCCTACTACACATCTCCCCAGCTGATGACGTCCAAGTGTGGGGGGAGGAGGAGATAACTTCCCCCGAATTATGAAGAGAGGCCTCAGAGATCTCTAAGTCTGTTTGATGGGATCGGGCGAATGCCTAAAAATAGGATCAGTCTACCCATCAAATAGTTCATCCACAAGAGCATATGTAAAGCCAAGAAGCTCGGCCCCCTGCTTAGGAATATGTGAGAAAGGTGGAACCTGGTGGATTGGGGGAATCGAGGTGGAGCGTCACTACAGCCACCTCGCCCTTTAGCAGATGGGAATGATTTTGATAAGTTGTATTGGTCTTTTGATCTTGATGATGATGACGACAATCTCCCCTTCTCTAAGGAGCTTTGTAGCTCTCCCATGCCACAAAATCTTGTTCTTCCCAAAATTTCGAAGTATAAAGGAAAAGGTGACCTAGAGAAACACCTCAACAAGTACAAAATGCAAATAAGTCTTCGAAGAGCTTTACCTGCTCTGAAATGCAGGACCTTCCACTTAACACTTAGCGGCGTGGCCGAAGTGTGGTACAATAGGTTGGTACCTCTTACCACCAAGAGTTGGCTAGACCTCAAGAAGTCATTTTTGAACCAATACTTATCAAGGAAGAAAGGAGAGACGCAAATCCAGGACCTCCAGGATATGAGGCAAGTAACAGGGAAAACTTTGAAAAGTTACCTCGCCCGTTTTATCGATGAAATAACCTATTAAAAACTAGTTATGTACAAAGAAGCCTTCTCAATTCTAAAAAGAGGACTGAATATGAATACATTGTTTTGGAGAGATGTCCGAAGTAAAAGCCCCTCTACCTATGACGAACTAGTAGAAATAATGAAAGCTAAAATTGTCAATGAAGAGATGATTAATCATCGGAATAGGGCGGCACAATAACTTTCTCCACCCAAGGTAGATCGGTAGAGGGCCCACCTCATAGATCATTAGCTAGCAATGGACTCAAGCCGGACATGCAATGGCACCCACTTCGAGACATGCGTTGGCTATAGGCACTTTGAATACTGTACCAACATTGGCTTAAGAAAATATTGGATTTGGTGGTAATGGTGCAACTTGAAATCCTAGGAGACTCTCTACATTTAGGAGTAGAGTAAGATGCAGAGTGCCAAGAAATAGGCCCCAAGAGGAACCACGACCCTATGGATGTTCCACCGTTTTCATGGCCATAATACAAGTGAATGCCTGGAGGCCATTAGGTTAGCAAGAAGCGACCCTCGTAGCAAAAAGAGAGGACAACCATTAGGATGAAGCTCCCACCAAGAAAGGGCAAGAAGCGAGGACATTCACTTCGGTATGATAGAAACGAGGACATAGAGAGACCTAGGGATGGACAATGACCCAAGATAGTGGTCACCACAAATTAACACTAACCCATTTGAGAAATAAATACAATCATTGGGGGACCACATGTAGAAAATGAGTCCAGAAATGCACAAAGAAATTACACGAGAAAAGCCAAAGATCCGCCTATGGCTAGCTATATAACAAATCAATCACAAAGGATGAGGTTGGTAGAGTCTGTTACATTTACTCAAGAAGATGCAGTGGGCGTATACTATTCCCACTACGACGCATTAGTGGTGAGAGCCGTGGTGGCTCGAAATGGATTAAAGGCATGTTAATAGACAACGGGAGTTCAGTTAATATCCTATTCGGTTCAGCTTATGATAAGATAGCGATAGACCATGAACTCACCCCTATAACTTCCCCTTTGTACGGGTTCACTCCAGAAATGCACAAAGAAATTACACGAGAAAAGCCAAAGATCCGCCTATGGCTAGCTATATAACAAATCAATCACAAAGGATGAGGTTGGTAGAGTCTGTTACATTTACTCAGGAAGATGGAGTGGGCGTATACTATCCCCACTACGACGCATTAGTGGTGAGAGCCATGGTGGCTCGAAATGGATTAAAGGCATGTTAATAGACAACGGGAGTTCAGTTAATATCCTATTCGGTTCAGCTTATGATAAGATAGCGATAGACCATGAACTCACCCCTATAACTTCCCCTTTGTACGGGTTCACTAGAGATAACATTATTCCAATAGGAAGGATTACTCTAGCTATTGAAATGGGGACCCCGCCTCTAGTAGCACACCACTTCATAGAATTCTTGGTGATTGACCATCAATTTACATATCATGGAATGCTAGGAAGGCCAACCCTAAAGGAGTTATGGGATGTCACCTCCATCCATTATCTATGCATGACATTTCCCATTGAATGAGGAATAGACACTTTCTGAGGTGATCAGATGGACTCAAGAGAGTGTTACCTTGATACTGAAATCTTTGAAGCCCCTAAAGAAGGGTAACCCCCTACACAAGAGGAGGATGTCAAGATAGTAGAGGCTTTTGTGAGGGCTGACCTGAAAAGGTAGCCTTGGATGAACTGGATCCTCAAATTATTGAATTCAAATAACTAACCACTCCGATAGAAGAACTGTAAAGCTTTTTAGTTGATCCTCAAGACGCTTCTAAAGTTCTGCAAATAGGAAAAGATTCGGAAGAGGAAACAAAGAAAGAATTGAAAGACTTCCCCCGTAAGAACTCAGATGTCTTTGCATGGAAACACGAGGACATGATCGGAATAGGCCCAAAGGTCAGTTGCCACCCATTTGCAAATTGATTCGAATAAAACCTCACATAGGCAGATGAGGAGAGCCCTAAACGAGGAGAGATATGAGGCTTTGAATTAAGAAGTGGAAAAATTGATAAGTAATGGCTTCATCAGAGAGGCCACCTATCCGAAGTGGATATCCAATCCCGTGCTAGTAAAGAATCACAATGCCAAGTGGAGATTGTGTATTGACTTCTACAATCTCAATCAGGTTTGTCTGAAGGACAGTTTTCCACTCCCTTGAATAGACCAACTAGCAGTTTCGACCTCTAGACACGAGTTGCTAAGTTTCATGGATGTTTATTCGGGTTATAACCAGATTCTCATGTACCAGAAAGATGAGGACAACACTTCTTTTATCACGGATAGAGGACTATATTGTTACAAGGTGATGCCATTTGGGCTGAAAAATACTGATATAAGAATCACACATACGAGGTAAAGTTGATGACGTGATCATAGAAGTAAGAAATTTAATATTTTCAATGGATTTCGTAGTGCTAGACATATAAGAAGACTAGCACATTCCAATTATATTATGCCAATCATTTTTAGTAACAAGTCAAAATCCTAATTTATATGGAAAAGGTGAACATAATATTAAGGATAGAGGACAAGAAAAAAAATATTTAATATATGTACCCTATTTGAGCAATCATAAAACCTCAAAGATTGTTATAGAATTGATGAAGAAGAACCACTTGATCAACAAATATGTTCGACTCGAAGAGAAATTGGTGGAATAATGGGGCTCTCAGAGATAAAAAAGGGAATTCCAGAATTTGGGGAGCAAAGAATGGGTGCATGAAAGAAGCTTTCACGATAATTAATTATGGATCAAAGTCGAGGTTGTAAAATTTTAGATTAAAAATTGCAGATTCCCACGCGGAGACATTATTGGCCAGCCAAATCCTAGTGAAATAGAATCGCAAAAATGGATCATTTTTAGATGTGTCCTATTTTCAAGTCATGGTCTACTAATAAATCAATATAGTGGGCCAATTTACCTTAACCTTCCTCCAAGTGGCATATGGGGAAATTTTTCGTCATTACATACAAAAAGATGAGACGAAAAGAATTGGATAGAGCGTTCTGAAATCTTAACATGGACGAAAACGTACTTATATATAAGTCACAAAAAATAAACTCTTATGAGCTAGTAATTAGAAAAAGAAATTAACCCAAGAATAATGGCATACATTGACCTCAGATTTGCTGCCATATTTGCTATAAACATTATGAAATCACAAATGGCAATGCCTTGGGAATGGGATCCATTTAACATACTAAGTAGCCCCACTTGGATCAAGTTTTGGTTTCTCATTGTACTTCTCTTTGTCTTCTCCTTCGTCTCCGTTGGAATCCCATTGACATTTAAAATGGGATATATCCGCATTCAAGTCAAGAATTACTCAGTCTCCCTAATGGTTTGTTTCTTGGCTTCACTATTCTGCCCACAACTACTCTTTTGGTATGTTTATCCCGTAATTTTGCTACTCTTCTTATGCTCTGCTCGTATATCTAGCATGTGGAGGAGTTTTGTGCTCAGTGTTGAACTTCTGCTGCCTACAATTCCTCGTCTTAGCATATTTATCACTGCAACTCCTACCGACCAAGAGCTCAAATCAGAACTGCACGAGGTAGATCGAGAAATTAATCAAGTTTAGGTCAAAAGTGAAGTTACTTCCTCAATCCCGATCTTTTGTTGTATTGTAAAAACCTAGTTTCATAAGTTCTTGTTCATTTAGTAGGTTGGATGTTAATTGCATATCTAGTTAATGTTGGGATATGTATGCATATAATAATATTTTGCTGTAATAAAATAACGTTCTATTAATAAATAAATTGTGGGTTTCATTTCTTTTGTGTCATTTTATTTATTTAATATTGGGCATGCGAATTAAAGTATATATGGTTACTTATAATAGTATAAGTTGGATGCTTGTATGGAGAAGCAAGATATAACACAACTTTATGAGAGTCGGCACCTTGTATTGAAATGTTATAGTGTTGACTTATTCATCATTCGTGTTTGCAATTTGTCCTTACCGTAGAAATGGTTAACAATGACGCTAATACTTGGAGTGCATTAAACATACCACTCAAAGAATTAAGTTCTACTTAATCGTTGGGTATTTTAATTAAACTTAGACATGAGTGTTGTGTATATCTTTTCTTGAGTTTAATAATTATTTGATTTGTTAATAGGTAAGATCAATTTGATTGATCAAATATATCGGTGAGTTAGGATCTATAAAATGAGTGGAGTAAAGAACGTGAATTCGTGCCATACTGAAAACGAGTAGAGCGACTACTTAAGTATTTTATGTTGCACGGTTAAATCTGAAAAAGCTACAATTAATTTTATGTAAATTATTTAGCTTTTGAAAATGGTTTATTGTAATTTACAATGTTGGTTCCTGAATGTCTTGCGCCCTTTATTTTAAGTAAACATTTTTAATAATTGTTATAAAGTAGCCTAAAGAGTATTTATTATTTTAAATATATGTTTATATAATAATTTCAGGTTAAACACTTATTTTGTCTAAAATTATACTATACTATTTAAACAATTTGAAAAACTATTCCTGCGTAATCTTAGAACTATTTGATATAGCATTATAATATTACTTTCACAAAAATTAATTGTAAAGAAATTTGGGATGCTAGACAATATCCATTCAATATAGTAGGATTTTTATGGTTGACTATCCCGTCCAATTCTATCTCGTCATCTTCAGTCACGGATAAGCATAAGAAGTAGCTCGCCTTTTTCTTTCTTTTGTACTTTGACACAATCTTTTCAGAGCCTTTTCTCACGACAAACGCCCCATTCATCTTTATCAATTTCTTTTAAAAAAGAGAATGTTCATTTTTCATGGTTCTCTATTTTCAGAATGGCCCCTCGCATTATAATCTCAGAGAAGTTTTTTGTGTTATACAGTATAGTGCATACATCATCAAATTCAACAAGTCAGTTAGCAACTGATTAAAATAAGTGATATGTGTTGGAATATTATCTTTCAAGGGGAATGGAGAAGAGAAAAAATTAAGAATCAAGAACACCAAAATATGGTAAAAATGCTCAAATGCAAGATTATTGTCCTCAAACGATATTTGCTCTCTCTAAAATTTAATTGGTGCTTGAAGGGACTTTTGGCAAGTGGTTTGCAGGATTGATCAAGTCTTAAAGAAAAAAAAATACTAACACATGCATTTATTTTCCAAAACTGGAAGAACACTTTTGAATGTTTGAATATGTAAATGAATTGGATTTAAAAGCACTTTAATATGGTTTTGATTGTTAATTTGTAATTTTTATAATTGAAATCTATCATCTATTTACAGAAAAAAAAAAAAAAAAAAAAAAAAAACCAAAGGCTATATTTTTGCTCTATGCCAATGCATAGGCATAACCATGCCCACTCACCATGCCCACTGAAAGAATAATGGAAGAATCAGCTAATCAGCTTCAATTTCTGTTGGTTGCAAGAAATACATACAGCAGTAGCCGTTAGTCATTAGGCGTGTTTTTCATTTTACGTTTTCTTCATTCTATTTTCTATTAAGTGTCATTTTACTTTGAAAAGTGTCTGCTGGCTATTGGGCAATGGTTTTTCCTTTGTGTCTATATATTCAGCAATTTCTCTCATTTCGTTATTGGAATATCCAATTAAATAAAATCTTCTCTATATTTTCCTTCAGCTAGCTTTTGTTCATGGTATCAGAGCGGGCAAAATCTAGAAATGTGTAATTGAAAACTAATTGATCAGCTGAAGAAGAAATGACACAAAATACATCCGGATCAGAAACTGAGAATGAAGCTACAGAAAAGGAGTATTCAAATAGAGATCCATTAGATCTTCAAAATTCAGATCATCCTGGTATGATTTTAGTTACTTCAGTACTGACTGGTAGAAATTACCTTAGTTGGAATAGATCTATTATCATACCTTTAGAAGCTAAGATGAAATTGAGTTTCATTGATGGAAGGTGTGATAACCTACAGAGAATGCGTCCAAAATCGAACAATGGATCCGGGTAGATTGTATGGTTTGGTCATGGTTATTGAATTCTATTGCCAAAGATATCGTGAAAGCATTCATCTATACTAAATCAGCAAAGGACCTTTGGTTAGAATTGAAAGAGAGGTATGGTGAATGCAATGGCCCTATGCTATATCAGATACAAAGAAAAAACAGCAGTGTTTCACAAGGAGTTTTGACAATTGAGAAATATTATACCAAACTTAAAATACTTTGGGATGAGTTAACATGTTTGATGCCAATACTTATCTACACTTGTACATCATCTAAGGAGGTTTCAAATCTGACTGCTTCCAATCAGCTGATGCAATTTCTAATGGGATTGAATGATACTTTTGATAACATTAGGAATCAAGTGTTGGTCATGGATCCGCTTCCCTCTGTCAATAAAGCATACTCCATGATGCTAAGAGTTGAAAAACAAAGAGAGGTATACATCATTTTCCCTGATTCAAATGATAATACAGCAATGTTAGCTAAGTACATGGATTATAGGAGAGACAATGGAAATAGAGGTGGTTTTAATAGAAATGCCGGAAGGCTTTGTACTGGCAGAGGAAACAATAGGAGATTTGGTAATGAAAAGGAACTATATCGCTGTGATCATTGCAATATGAAAGGCCATACAAGAGATGGATGTTTTAAGTTGATAGGATATCTAGATTGGTTCAAAATGCCAAAGGAACAGAGGTCTAGAAGTTTCGGAGATGGCTGGTTTACAGCAAATATGGTAAACACACCCCTGGATCTTGAAGATTCTCAGGACAATCAGAACAAAAAAATGGATATGACAGCATCTACAGACTTAGCTAATTTGATCACACAGGAAGTGCTAAAAGTCTTGGAAAGAAAGGATGATGGAGCTTAAGAATAAGGTGAACTTTGCTCAAATTAGAGATTATGCAGGTATGAGTTCAGATTATTCATTTTTTGCTATATTTGAGCATGTGAAGGGAATTGGATAATAGATACAGGACCCAGCAACCATATTTGCACCGATTTGAATCTAATGACAAAATTGAACCCTGTCACATAACGTACTCTTATTTGCCTACCTGATGGAACTAATAAAATAGTCAACCACGTAGGAAATGTTGCACTAAACCCCAAATTGCATCTAATTGATACCTTATATGTTCCTAGTTTCAAATTTAACCTTCTATCAGTACCCAAAATTACCCAAACATCAAGGATGAAATTAACTTTCTATCCTAATTTTTGTTTACTGCAAGACCTGCAGAATGAAAGGGTATTGGCAGTTGGCAAGCTTGTAGGGAAATTGTACTTGTTAGATGAGTCTAGCTTCATTTTCAATGACAGTAGAAAGAGAGATAGACTGACAGCTCAAGCTAAATTCCCTAAATGTACTACTTCATGTAATCAGACATTTGATATCAATAAAGTTTCTAATTCCTCATCCATCAATCAATTTCTTGAATGGCGCAACAGACTTAGACATGTTTCATATCATACTGTGCAATACTTAGATTTCCTCGAACATATCTAAAAAAAATCTGATTTCATTAAACATTATGAGGTATGTCATAAGGCCAAACAACAAAGGAGTCCTTTTCCTACCAGCACAATTCATACACAAGCTATTTTTGAACTTATTCATGTTGATCTTTGGGGGCCTTATAAACAATTTTCTCTTACTGCTACTCCTTATATACTAACCAAAGTTGATGATTTCAGTTGGTCTACTTGGACATTCTTGCTTATGCATAAGATATAGGTTGCTAAGACTTTTGATAATTTTTTTCAGAATGGTGGAAACACAATTCAGTAAAGAGTTAAATGCATAAGAATAGATAATGGGACTGAATTTCTTAGTCATGAATGTCAAAATATCTTGCAAATGCTTGGCATTATTCACCATAAAACATGTGTCTACACACCTCAGCAAAATGGGGTGGTAGAATGAAAACACAAACACCTACTCCAAATTGCTAGATCCCTTATGTTCCTAGCCTGTTTGCCTAAAAAATTCTGGACATATTCCTTGTTAATGGCTACATTCATAATTAATAGCCTTCCAACCCAGGTTCTAAAGTGGCAGACTCCTTTTGAGAAACTATTTGGACACAAACCAGATTATTCCCTGTTCAAAACCTTTGGTTCCTTATGTTACATTGCAAATACCAAGCCATATAAAACCAAGTTCGAGTCAAGGTCACACAAATGTATTTTTCTTGGATACAGCCCCGATCAAAAAGGGTTTAAGGTGTTTGATATTGATACTAAGCAAATACATATCTCCAGGGATATTGAGTTTTTGAATTAATTTTTCCCTTTAGGCATAATCTATCAGAAAATCCCTATCCCTCTTTACCTCTGTTTCATAGGATTGATGACGATCAGGATGTAACAAGTTTACAAAATGAAATTGCTGTGGATCCACTACATGTTTTACCTCTTACTGAAACACAACAAGACGTCTCGGTTACACCTGCTATCACCTCAGATTCAATTCCCCTCATCCAAGTTCCTTTCCCAGAAAGTCAATCCACATCTGAAAATTGTTCTGAATCCTTTCCTCATCCTGAATTGCCTATCCATGTCATCAGACACAGTACTAGACCTAAATCACAACCATCTGGCTGCAAGACTATATTACCAATATCACTACCACACAGGATTTGCCAACTGCTAGTGCTATTTCAGGCTGCAAAAGGGTCCCTTTACCTCATACCGGGTATACTTCACCTACTTTTCCGTATAATGCTTCTCCATTTCTTAAACCTTCATATAGTGCATTTATGGCGAATGTATCAATTGCTCAGAAACCTGGTCCATATAATCAAGCTAGAAAAAGAGAAGTTTGGATCAAGGCTATGCAGCAAGTACTTGATGCTCTGGAGACTAATCAAACCTGGGAGTTAGTTAGTCTTCCACTTAACAAGAAAGCCATTGGTTCAAGGTAGGTATACAAATTAAAGTTCCTTGGAAATGGTACGGTGGATAGATACAAGGCAAGGCTTGTTGCAAAAGGATACCATCAGCTTCAAGGAATTGATTATTTTGACAGCTTTTCACCTGTAGCTAAACTTGTTAAAGTTAGAATTCTTTTGGCAACTGTGGCTGGAAAAGGATGGCCCATTCACCAACTGGATATTAACAATGCTTTCCTCTATGGTTTCTTGGATGAGCAGGTCTTTATGCATCCACCTGAGGGATATCACAAGGCATTACTAGGACAGGTTTGTAGGCTCAAGCGAAGTCTGTATGGTTTGAAGCAGGCCTCACGAAAATGGAATACAGAATTATGTCTCAAGCTCCAGAGTTATGGCTTCCATCAGTCAGCTCATGATCATCGTCTATTTACTAAGCACTCTTCCCAGAAAGCTCTTTTCCTCTTAGTATATGTTGATGATGTACTCATCACGGGTTCAAATGAAGAGGACATTATTGAGGGAAAGAATTTCTTACACCAAGAGTTCACTAGCAAAGATCTGGGCTATGCAAAATACTTCTTGGGATTGGAAATTGCCCGGAGTGCAGATGGCATATATGTTAATCAGAGGAAATACATCATTGATCTCATTCAAGATACAGGACTCATTGGAGCTAAACCTGCTCATGTTCCTATACTAAAAGGCACGAAGTTAATGGCCTTAGAGGGTACCTTGTTATCTGATCCAGAAAAGTACAGAAGGTTGGTTTAAGCGTCTCCTTTATCTAAACTTAACCAGACCTAATATTACCTATAAGGTTCAGCAACTAAGCCAATTCGTTCATGCTCCACGTCATGAACATTGGGAGACAGCCTTGCAACTGCTCCGATATCTCAAGGGATGTCCTTCCAAGGGTCTTTTTTTCCCTGTACGAAATTCGTTTCATCTCGAGGCGTATTCTGATGTAGACTGGGGATCTTGTCTCGATACAAGAAAATCGCTCACAGGTTATTGTATTTTTCTGGGATCAACTTTGATATCTTGGAAAACAAAAAAATAACCTAATGTCTTCCGTTCTTCAACTGAGGCAGAGTATAGAAGTATCGGAAGCACCGTCTGTGAATTGCAGTGGATCTCATACATTTTAAATGATCTTCAGATTCCCTTACTTACGCTTATTCCACTTTGGTGCGACAACAGGGCTGCATTATACATCACGGCTAATCCGATTTTCCATTAGCGAACCAAACATCTGGACATTGATTGTCATGTTGTCAGACTTAAATTTGTTCCATCCAGCCTCCAGTTTGCAGACTTATTTACCAAGCCTCTTGCTTGCCCTCAATTTACTCATCTTTTTTCCAAGTTGGGATTGGGTGATTTACACCAATTCCAACTTGAGAGGGGATGAAAGAATAATGGAAGAATCAGCTAATCAGCTTCAATTTCTGTTGGTTGCAAGAAATACATACAGCAGTAGCCGTTAGTCATTAGGCGTGTTTTTCATTTTACGTTTTCTTCTTTCTATTTTCTGTTAAGTGTCATTTTACTTTGATGAAGTGTCTGCAGGCTATTGGGCAATGGTTTTTCCTTTGTGTCTATATATTCAGCAATTTCTCTCATTCCATTATTGGATTATCCAATTAAATAAAATCATCTTTTCTATATTTTCCTTCAGCTAGCTTTTGTTCACTCACACATGACCATTTTGCCTCCAATTTTTTCTTCTTTGTATTCCATCAATTCAACCAGTTATTCATTGTAATAATACCGATGAAAACACATACACAAATGTCATGTGTTCACAAGTTCCTCAAACTTAACGCTAATATGACCTTGCGCTTATTTTATTCGTTGAACTTTTAAGAGAGAAATTTCAATTTTCTATTGAGGTGACACCACCTCGAAGTTCATCTTGATGAAATTCTTCCAATATTTAAATATACTTGTACTTAGTACTGAACTTCATTAAGATAGTTAAAGCGCAACCCTTCTTTAAGTAACAATCAGTATTATATAATTATGGTGCTGAAGTGTTTAGGAATTTTTGTAATAAGATTTATGTAATAAATAAGAACGATATTTGAACAATCTTGTCTTATATATAATGAATAATAATTGATTGATGTAACGAAAAAGTATACAATGCTTCTACATTTATAGGTAAAATTAATCCCTACTTCTATTACTACTAGGAAATTGTAACTACAGTCCTAATCAAATAAAATATAAATTCTATCACACCTAGAAAAAGAGGCTAGAAAAAATAAATATAATTGAAAGATAAACATAAATAGTAAAAAAAAAGATTCTCACAATTATAGTAGGAAACTAATAATTGTGATTGTATACTGCATCAAATTAGGATAGGGTTCTTGCGAAGATTATAATGATAAATTATCAACTTATTTAATGACTTCTTGTTACCCTTTGAACATGTGGATTACTGTTTTAGTAATGATGAGTAGGGTTGCCGTCATCGATGGATTTTTCAGTTTAAAAGTTTCAACCTCATCCTACTCGGAGTAGATATTACTAAATCTCTATTAACAGGTTCAATTAAAGGATCTGCTAGAATCTTAATTGACTAAAAGTAATTTAGAGAAATTATGCCATTTTCGATTAATTTTTTTACATAGCCATGTCTCAGACTCGTATGTCTAGACTTTCCATTGTATACATCACTGTATGCATTTGCTAATGTAGCTTAAATATCACACATGATGGGTATCGAGAATGTATTTTTCGATCCCAAATGTATCTCATGTAGTAGATCCTTAATCACTCAACTTCTTTCTTGGTATCTGATGATGCTTCGAATTCAGATTTCATGGTTGAATGTGTTATGCATGTTTGTTTTTTAGATTTCCAAAAAGTTGCAATCCCTCCAAGAGTAAACACCCAATCCGTAGTAGATTAACTCTTATCAGTACTAGATATGCAAATAGCATGAGGCTATACATAATAGCTAAGAAACTTCTTTGCGGATGGCAGGCAACAATGCAATAAGAAATTGAAGCTTTTCAATGACCAAGTGTAGCGGTATCGTGCGAGACTGGTGGTGAAGAGATATGCTCAGAAAGAAAGCATCGACTTCAACGAAATATTTTCTCCTGTGGTTCAACTTTCAACTATTCCAGTAATTCTAGTGATGTGTGCTACATTCGACTTACACCTGGAGCAGTTAGATGTGAAAATTGTATTTCTTCATGAACTTGAAGAAAAAATTTATATACTCCAACTAGAAGGTTTTGAAGAAAAATGAAAGGAAAACTTGGTTTGCAGGTTGAACAAATCTCTATACAGTATTAAACAGGTACCAGATGTTAATATAAGAGATTTGAATCCTTTACCATGATCCTTGGATACAACAAACTCTATTCAGATCCGTGTGCTTACTACATGAGATTTGGAGATAGTGGTTTCATTATTCTACTGTTGTATGTTGACAACATGTCGGTAGCAAGTCCCAACAGGGATCGTACTAAAGACCTGAAAGCATAGTTGGCTAGGATGTTCGAAATGAAGGACTTCAGACCAGCAAACAAGATTCTAGGGAT
>CAIGRO010238621.1:0-10205 GCA_903798355.1 Fraxinus baroniana | reverse complement strand
CTCGAAAAAATTCGTGACCTACAAAATTTCTGTGACCTATAAAATTTTAGATATGTGACCTCGAAAAAATCTATGATCTCGAAAAAATTCGTGACTTACAAAATTTTTGATCTGTGATCGGAGAACAGTGGTCACCGATCACCAGAGTAGTCGCCAGAGCAGTTGGGGTGATGGAGGTGGAGGTGGAGGTGGGGGTGGGGTGGGGTGGGTTAATTATATTATATTACAGTTAAATATTTAATTTAATATAATAATTATGAAATATAATTAATTAATTCAAAAAAAAACCTGATTTTTGCAATTTTAAACTTTGAGACGTGATTTTTGATTTTGGTAAAGTAAATGCATGATCCATGAATTTTTCCCTAACATATTATTCATACTGAATAAAAATCTTTGCTTCACTTCTTGTGGATGTAGCCACATTTTCAAACCACGTTAAATACTTATGTTGATTGTTTTATCTCACTTCTCTATTATTTTGTGTTTAAATTCAATAAACATTCATAGACACATCATACATGCAATGGAGCCCTGTTGTGGCCGACGTAGAGTCTAATGGATAATAATTAAGCACATAACACATTTCTCATTGATTGTCTACTTATTGCTTTGTTGACAAAAAAAAATGGGCAATATTTTCTCCTAAAAAATTGGAGGTTTTTAGAGTGACTTTTAGATTGGGGATAGCTAACTCAATTTTATGATTGCTAGATGAATCTTCCAAGTTAGAAATTACTGTGAACGAAAACTATGTTTAGAATGGAAACTAAGGTAGTTATAACTTAACAAGAGTTTGTTTCACTATCACTATGCTAAAAAGTTCACTTAAAATAATTAAGTTTGAAAAAAATATTTGTTTTTTATTAATTAAAGTCAAAACTAAGTTAATTAAATAAGTATTACTTTAAATAAAATAATTACTTTTATGCAACTTTAATCAAGATTGCTGCCAAATATAAACAAGGGTAAATTCCCCTTCACAGAGGCGCCCCACCACCAACACGGGGTGCCCGGTTTTTACCCGGGCACCATTCGAGGAATGAAGCAGGGTTCTATAAACAAATAGAAGGATGGTGTATGTACATAAATAAAATCTATAGAATTGAGGGGGTTTTTTTTTTTAATGAGATGGATCCTCATATGAGAAGAAATGTTCTACCAAACCTGTTACAGGCTTAGTAGAGCAGAATAATTCTTTGGAATATTGTTATTTAACTTCATTGAGATTATGGTCACAGTCTATGCAATATTAATGTAACATTAATTAATTAAATAAATCATTTAATTCAACTTTTTATTTAATCTCACTCTAGTGGTACGACAAAATAGCATTACTCATTTGACTTGATGGCCTCGGAACAATGGCAATCCCAAGAAATCCAACGTTCCCCGACCAGCTTCCGCCCCATCCTCCTCCTTCACCGCCTACCGGGCTTCAATCTCTCTTTTCTTCCCTTGCTTCAGACCTGGTACACAGTCCTTGACCCGCTTGCGGACCCACCCGAGCCGTTGTTCACTAACCGTTCAAAATCTGCCCGTGTCATGATCTGTTTGGGCCCCACCCCTGTGAGGTCGGAGGACCTGGAAAAGTACCCCTCTGTGGAGTGCATAGTGGGTTCCAGCGCAGGGGTTAACCACTTCGACCTCAACGCCTGCCGCCGCCGAGGAATTCGCGTGACCAATGCCGGCGATACTTTCTCCGACGACGCCGCGGACTATGCTGTCGGACTAATGTTTGATGTTCTCCGGCGGATTTCCTCGGCCGACCGGTTCATTCGGTCCAGGGATTGGCCCGTCAAGAAAGAGTATCCTTTGGGTTCCAAGGTTAAAGATTAAACTAAATTCAATTTTACTGCGGTTAGATAATCATTTGATGGAATTTTGGTCTAATTATCGAATTGTAAACCAATAAAGAAAGTAGTTGCATTCATTTTACTGAAATTAATTAATCATTCAAAGGAATTTTGGTCTAATTATGAATTGCAAACCAGTGAAGAAAGCAGCTGCAATGTGATTAATTTCCTGTGAATAAATATGAGGTAAAGTGATGATTATAGATTATTGGATTCAATTTACAAAGTACTCAGATATTTTTTGTAATTTATTTACGTTTTTGTGTAGTTCTTGGGCTAGGATATTCATGTAGAATAACGAAATCAATTCTTCTAAAACCGTAATTCTAGGAGAGAGACTCTTCAAGCACTATTTCATCTGGACCTCACGTAAAGAGCTCCCTTATTAAATAGGCCTACCCTCATGTTCAAGCGATGCTCTGTATCATATTTGACATGAATTGTTCTATACATTTTTGTTGTTGAATGGGGCTCGGTTGGGTTTAGTAATCTAATAGGAAAAAAAGGAAAGTTTTACACGAACATGAATATGAACTTTTGTTGAGGTTGATGAGTGAACTTTTCAATGTTATGTCATTTGTTATTATTTCAGGTGAGTGGAAAAAGAGTTGGAATTGTGGGATTGGGCAGCATTGGCTCGAGGGTTGCTAAGAGGCTCGAGGCATTTGGCTGCAGCATTGCCTACAACTCAAGGAAGATGAAGCCCAATGTTCAGTACCCTTATCATAAAAATGTTCAAGATCTTGCAGCAAACAGCGATGTATTGATTCTCTGCTGTGCATTGACAAATGAAACCTACCATGTAGTTAACAAGGATGTTATGACTGCCTTGGGGAAGGACAGTATTATTGTCAATGTTGGACGTGGAGCACTGATCGATGAGAAGGAATTGGTACAATCCTTGGTGCAAGGTGAAATTGGAGGTGCTGGACTCGATGTGTTTGAGAATGAACCGAATGTACCGGGAGAGCTATTTGCATTGGATAATGTTGTGCTGTCTCCTCATCGTGCTGTTGTAACTCTGGAATCATTTGCTAGGCTTCAAGAGCTCATCCTAAGAAACTTAGAAGCTTTCTTTTCCAATAAACCTTTGCAGGCTCAAATCGAGTTCGAGTAATTTTCGATAAGCATATTCAGGCTGTTACTCTGAACTTTTGGACATATGAATTGTTTACAAGTTCTGGAAAGATTAAACTGCATGGGAAATTAATAAAAATAAAATAAAATAAACAGAAATTTTTCCTTATAAATGCTGATACAGTTGTGTACTTTCATATTGATTTACAAGAAAGTGGAGACACTTTTCTGCTGTGGATATTTGTTGATAATTTGTTCATCTGTGGAGGAAAGTATGCTTCTACTTTCTAGAGGTAAATATGTTTTGTCTTAATCCTTCGTGCTTGTGCAACCTCTCGTTGAAGTACGATGATAGGCTAGCCACCCTTATCGCTTTGGTGTCGGGTGTTAGAGGTTGTGCCCCCAGGCCAACACGAAGGGGTTAATGTGAGGTTGTGTTACAGCAACAACCAATTGTAAGAGTTTGGAGGAATGACGGTTATAATTAGACCTTGCAAGTTTTTAACAGCAAATTTTTTTGAAATTTCCATTAAAGATAACGCAAAATATACAACATACTCAAGCTAAGTAAATTTTCTTAGTGGAAAGAGACGATGATTTTGTAATCAACAATTCAAGCAATTATTTCAAAATCAGCTTCGCAGCACAGAGTAAAACATGAATAATTTTCTGTACGAAACTTCAAATTGTGATCCATAAAATGCATTCGACTTCTGATTCGATAATTTTTTTAATGATATTTTATTTTCATAGTAAAGGTTCCGTATCAAATCTCTGTGTTTAGGTCGATTGTTCTTTTTTTTTTGCACTTTCAGTTCCATTTCTTCTACTTTTGGTTATGTTATCTTTGCATAGAGTTGATGCTAATCTCTTTTTATTGTTCCAATTTTATCAGATGTCTCCGAGGAATGAACGAGGACGGCGAGAGGGCGGCGCACAGTGGTAGCCATCCCCGTCCCGTATTCCATTCAGACCAGGATAACTCACCTTAGTCTAAGTAAAAAAATATGGGACAAATCTATTACATTAAGTTCCTCAAAAAGAAACATTTATGAACAATTCCTCCATGTAGATAATGTTTTTCTTCTTACAAATTTCTTTATCGTACGAAATCAAACTCCCTCACCCACAGGCCACATGAAATCACCCTCGTCAAGTAATGTGCCCCTTATCAAGGAATATGCCATCCGTCGCAGTCTGTACACATTGACCCACGTGACGAAGTCGTGAACAAATGTATCGCCCACGTGTCATCCTAACAAGGATCAAAGATTTTTCAGAGAAAGATGATGACATGGCAGTTTTTGTAACGTCGCAGGAAGAAGGAATAGATTTTCTTCTTTCTTAAAATCAAGACAAACAGTGTCTTAACTTCCCTCCACACGTTCTTCATTTGCCTTATCTTTGAGCTGTCCCTTCTTCCACCAAATTCCCACGCCTGATTTTTATAATGCATAATCCCTTCCAAAATCTTGGCAACCCATCAACTCCTTCCACCACCACAGCCGCTGCCGCTGGCACCACCACGAATGGCCACCAAAGTTGGGTTCAGTATAACAACCCCAAGATTCTTCACTGCACCGTTCAGAAAACCATTGATTTCTGTCTCTGCTTCTCCTTCTCTGCGTTCTTCTGCTTCAGGGGTTCAGTCGATTCATTTCAATGGCAGAAAGTTGTCTACTAAACGCAGATTGTTGATTATTTCTCCTCGGGCCTCTACTGATCAGCAAGGTTAGGTTTCATAGTCTGAATTTAATGTACTAATTTTCCTATTTTTTTCTTGATGATCCTTTATTTTTGTGACTGAATTTTCTAGTTTAGAGACTTGGGTATTTTGATTTCCAGTTGTTTCTGTCAAGAAAATTGCTTTGCTACAAACCGAAATGCATTTTGGTTCATTTCTAATTTCTTTTTTTGAGAAATTTTTCTTAAGGTTTATCTTGTCGAAGAACAAATTTATTATTTATCTATAATATTTTAAGCTTTGAGACGAGCTGTCGGATGGTATTAGAGCATACAAAGATCATGGCTGAAAATCTTCGCAGTTGAGGGAAATGAAAACCTGGAAATCCATTCAATTTCCTTATTTAAAATTGCCGTAAGAAATTAAATACTCTCCTAAACAAGGATTAGCATTAGTTTTGGGTTAATCTTTCCTTGGAGATTGCCAATATTGATTTCTGTATTACATCAACCTTGTACTCGCAAATACTTTCATATAAATGCATGCTAGCACTCACAATATGTGCTGCTTTGTTGACCACTTGTTTATTTTCAGGTCAGGTTCAAGAAGATGAGGTTGTCGACAGCAATGTCTTGCCTTATTGTAGCATAGATCAAAAAAAGAAGAAGTCTCTCGGAGAGATGGAACAAGATTTTCTTCAAGCACTTCAGGTATTAACAGAGGAACCCTACAGTACAAACTTGCTCATCTCTTCTCTTACGTTTTCTTTTGTATGTGATCCTTATTTCTGTAATATAAAACATGTTCTGAACTTCTTCTTTGTTACAGGCATTCTATTATGAAGGGAAATCTATCATGTCAAATGAGGAATTTGATAATCTTAAGGAAGAACTTATGTGGGAAGGGAGTAGTGTTGTGATGCTAAGTAAATAATATTTTCTATCTTCTTACTCGTCCTATTCTTTCATGACATTTACTTGATCCCAGTGGCTGTAATTTTCTTTTCAATATTGCAGGTGCAGACGAGCAGAGGTTTTTGGAAGCGTCAATTGCTTATGTATCTGGGAATCCAATAATGAGTGATAAAGAGTACGATGATCTGAAACTGAAACTCAAGGTTTGTAAGAAACAATGTCACCTACATATACCAACTTAGAACAAATCTTTATATTATCAGTACATATGAGTCAGAATTCCTAGTAGAATATTTCTTCAATAAAGTAAGTAGAAAATGATGTATTTTATCTCAATTTCTCTGTGAAATAATTAAGACAATCAGCATTTTGTGGTTAACTTTGTATGATTCTTAAATCATTTTATTTTACTACACTGTTTCTTTTTCATATTCTTTTAGTTTCTTTCCCTTAACTTTTCTTTTTTTGTTTTGATCCATTAATATTTAATAGATGGACGGCAGTGAAATTGTGGTTGAGGGTCCTCGTTGCAGTCTTCGCAGTAGAAAGGTATGTGCTTATATTATGTATGCATCCCTGAGTTATGTTTTGCAAATACATGTGAGCTTGAGTATTGATCTTTCTCTCTTAAAATCCAACCCTCTTTTGACTCTTCTAAAGGTGTTTAGAGTACTTGTGTCATACATTTGACACTTGGATGAAAGTATAGTATTGCTGTTCAATATTTTACGCTGATCACCAACTTGAAAACAATATCAGCTGTGCTCTTTGGTGTGTATAATTGAGGAACAATTGAGTGAGAATTTTGACCAATCTATGTAACATTGGACAAGAAAAGTTTTCTAAAATTGACAGTTTGGCACGTGCCTACTCCTGACACATTGACACCAGCAAGTCTAGCACCAAGTTCACTAAGAAAACTTATCAGTGGTTCAATTCTTCATGTAAAAGGTCTCCAAATAAATACTTGATGAGTTTCCTTGTGATTAATGTTTTTTCTAAGAGAATATTCAGAAGAAATAGAGATCGTATATTTTCCTATTCAAAATTACGATTTCTTAAGTCTTAGCTGCACTTGGATTACCTGTTTAGCTAGTGAATTTACTCTAGCTTGTTTAGTACTAGAAAGGGAAGAGGAAGGAGAAGGAAGAGAAACTACTAATAGGAAGGGGAAGAAAATCATCTTAGTTTTGCTTTTTCGTGTTTCCTTTTTTTCCCTTAAACTACATTTTATAATATAAGTTTTTTTTGTTGTCTTAGTGGTTCATCTTCTCCAGTCACCTCATTGAAGGGGGGGAAAGTGTGCCCATAGGGTATAGTTCTCCTCCACTTATACCTTGCCCTTCAGTTCCCTTGCCAAATGAGACGCCCCCTTTTCCTCTAAATATCCTAAATCCCAACCAACATCAATGCAACCCAAAAATAAGTTGGACAGCGTGGCTTGGACGTATGATCCTAATGTCCAAAACAATGTCTAGACTTAGTTTTTTTTGTCGACAGAGTTGGATTTGGACAAATGACATCACTTTTCAATAATGTTAATTCCAAAACTTTGTTTCCAGAATTAGCTCATGAGAGCTAGACTCTGAATTGTTTAAGACGTGCTAGGGTCAGCTGAAATCGTTAGATAATGCATAAATATTTGAATATATATAATTTATTGCCCTTGTTCATATTTCCACATTATTATGTTTTCGTAGCGGCTAAGTGTATTACATAGTTCCATCTTTTTTTTCCTGAAGTCCTATTGGCATAAGTCGATTACTTTAAAGTCATACCTATAATTTTTATGTATTAATATTGTGTCTTTTTAAATTTTATTTACATATGTGTTTAGCTGGTGAAGTAATAGATTTAATTTGAAGTATAATAGGGAACTATATTTTAAATTATGGAGTATATTGTCATCTGTTATTTCTATATATTCATAATTGACCAGCATGTCCGAGAGTCTTTTAGATTTTCATTTCTGCACTATATGTGCGAAATGCATCATAAAAAAATAAAAAAATCTTGATGATTTGAATATCTTATTGCAAACTAACGACTGTGAACCCGTTGATGGCACAATGTATTTTGATGATGTTAGTTCTTCAAGGATTTACCTAAGGTTGTTTCCACATGATTTTCTTCTTTCTTTTAGCAATGGTTATCTATGAATTTGCATTTGCTTTTATTAGAAAATAATTGGTGGGGGTGCACAAGTTCAGATTTGACATATATGCATTCTTTTTCTGAGTTCATTGATTTTCTACCTGCAGGTTTACAGTGACCTTTCTGTTGATTACCTAAAGATGTTTCTTCTAAATGTCCCAGCTGCAGTTGTTGCGGTAGGATTGTAAGTGTCACCAACATTTGGCATGAATGCACTCGTAGGAGCTTCAAGATAAAGAAACTAATTCATACCAGCTCTTTTACGTTGTTTCTTTGATCAATCTACTTAACCCTTTTATGTCAAATAGTTATATTTAGTAATGTAAAATATATGGTTGAAAAGTTGTGGACCCATGAAATGTGTGGTTAAGCCCCTGTACATATTAAAATTTTTATTTTCATTCTTCTACTCATTTTCAACCACACATTTTTCAATAAAATAATATTTTTCATCACACCAATAACTTTTCCATCTTTTTCAATCACATATTCTCCATCAATCTACTATTCCAGAATACATTCTTTCAAGATAATGTAGCTCAAACACACCCTAAAATTAATTGTTGAGTTTGATGTTGATAAAAATATAGATTAAAATCACTATCAAACAGGGGCTTGGTAATGTAAAGGCTAACCTCGGGAATGAAACAAGAAAACTCTTATTTTTATTTTTAATATGCCATAGGATTAGGGACTTTTATCTATTCTCATGTTGGGAGAATGGAATCTAAGCTAACAGCATTCTATACCATGCCGTTTCTAGGTTTTTCTTCCTCGATGATTTGACTGGATTTGAAATCACTTATCTTTTGGAGGTAATAATATAGCCCCTTCGCGATTGATATTCCTGTTCAGGAAATGTATTTGAATTTTTACTTATGTTCTCAGTTAAATAATTCCTTTTAGTCGTATATTAATCCAATACGTTATTTCTCTGCAGCTTCCAGAGCCCTTCAGTTTCATTTTCACCTGGTTTGCAGCTTTTCCTTTCATACTATGGTTATCTTTCACAATTACAAATACTATCGTGAAAGATTTCCTGATCTTATCGGTAAGATTGTCATTAACAGTTGAAATAAGGATAATAACTTATAATAGTTTTTCAATTTTGCTCATATGTACTAGAAAGTAGAAATTGACTAATTGTATTTACTGGCTCAGGGACCATGTCCGAACTGTGGCACAGAGAATCTTTCATTCTTTGGGACCATATTGTCTGTATCTAGTGGTGGTTCCACCAACACCGTAAAATGCTCGAAGTAAGTTTAACTGGAACCAGATCGAGCAGATTGTTGTATTGTTGTGTCTGTCGTTTGATCTGTGGTTTTACTTCATTTTTCACAATTTTGACCATTATAACACTCTTCATCAGTTGCGGGACAGGGATGGTGTATGATTCAAGCACACGGCTGATAACATTGCCTGAAGGAAGTGAAGCATGAGTTGAGGTCTGTACTCTCTTCCGAATACCAGTTCTTACCGTGTAAACTCTGAAACATTATGGTATACTGCCAAAATATATATAGAGTAGGATTATGAAAGAGGGTACTTAAAATACCAACATGACTCCGTGGAATGAGAGTTAGTTTGTGACTAAAGTTGTTTAGGAATACTTAAAAAATCTTGGCTAAAAATGGTTCTACAAATACATTTCATAACTTCTGAAGAGAGCTGAAAAGAATTGACTATTTATAATAAATGATTATTTACTTGCAAAAAGATCATTTTGCACAAGGATTTCTAGTCTTCAAAAGAACAGAAGCGAAAAGAAATTATACAAATGCATAGCTATATGTTGCTTACAGCTTATTGTCATTTGAAGACTTGATCGCGTTAAAAGAACTTAGTTGTATAAAAACACGTTTTGGCCTTGTGCATACCATAGCCTACATTAAACTGCCGACTGCCAAAGCATCTGGAATTCCCATCATTTCATTCTTTTATTTCTAACTTGTTGGAAATTATGGTGACCCGAGTGTGAAGTGATTAGGAACTTGAGTGCTCACACTTTTTCTTTATCCATTAGCAATAAAAATAAATAAAATTCTATTTGATATGTATTAAATCATCGATCTTAAATTTCATTATTTCTACGAACTGATCTGTGTGAAAAATGAAATGTGTGCACTATGTATTAATGAGCTGAAACTTTGTATCTGGCAGGCACTAATGGGATTCGGATGCGAGAGAAGAACTAATGAAAGGGTGCAAGTCTGTGTTCAGTGTAGATACGATGTGGTTGCTGCATAACTGCTTTTATGTCTATAGATATTTGTATCTTGACTATGTTCATAACTTCATATGCAAATCTCGTACATGTTCGTGCACTGTCGAACACAGATGCTTGACTATTTTGTTTTTGAAGAAAATCATTTAGTAAAACTACAATCGTCTCATGCTATTTAAGCATTCTTAGCATTTTCTTGAAGGATCATTTACGCACAGTTGTTTCTGGTGATAAATAATATAATGTGAAAAGTATTTTTACAGTTGCATAAACACAGACATTCTCATTAAGCA
>CAIGRO010238540.1:0-17608 GCA_903798355.1 Fraxinus baroniana | reverse complement strand
ATTTCATCAATTTTATCAAAATCTGATAATTTTTTTATGAAAAGCTTTGTGAAACAACCCCTTAATATATGCACGAAAAAATAGATGTATAGCTCATCTTACACTTGCGTTTTAACAGGAGGTACTGAGAAAACACAAACATTAGAAGATAATTTGATTGGAGTACCCCCATCAACTCAAAGATCGAAAAGCATTCATCCATACACATTACATAAGTAACTTTGAATCACCCCACTTGGATGGTAGCCAGGAAAGTACTAACACCGTGATAAATAGTGTAGCAGTTTCAAAGAGTTGGAAATTCAAGTCCATATGCTTCCCCATTATCCATCCAACAATTACACAGAATGGTATCTGCATTTATGAGAATAAAAGCTTGCTAAACCATTCAGAAATTGAACATTAACAATGATGACCATAATAGATGCAAGACATTACCACAAACATTGATATCTGAGTAGACGATCCAATTGCAACTCCAAGTGTGATATCCTGTAAAATGGAGAGTTAATTGAACTGAACCACAAAGAAGAAATTGTTTGGGCAGCAGTTACGGTTTCCAACTCACGAGCTTGTCCTTCATGGCAAACATGATAGCACTTGCATGCTCTGCAGCATTTCCCACAATTGGCAGCAAAATGACACTAATAAAAGCCACTGGCACATTCATCGCGTCAGATGCTCCCTAAAAAATTACCAACAACACAGCAAGATCAGTTGTTCAAAGAAATTGATGATCGGGCAATAACAATACAAAGAACTCCCACCCACCAAATATCCAAAGCAGATTCACTTAAAATAATAATAATAATAATAAATAAATAAAACAATCTAGAGAACTAAAAGCAACGTAGTAAGATCAGCTGTTCAAACAAATTGATGACCACCCAACGATGACAAGACAAAAGAACTCCCACCCATCAGTTATGCAAAGTGGATTCAGTTTTCAAAATAAATCTAAAAGGAGAAGTGCAGAATGCAGTTCGAAAAGCAACTGCAGGAAAAGAGTCTAGAGAAGTAAAAGTTTGGATTTTATATGGATTATGAAAGCAAGTAATGCAGAATGTATATTGGTAATAGATTTTGATTAAAAATCCGTGAAATGTTTACTTATCCTTTTCCCAGCCAGTGAAGCTTCCTAATTAACAATCACTAGTAAGATCAGTAAAACCCATCTAAATTAACAATGCTTCTGCACAACAATTCAAATATTTTTGAAAAATGACTACATATTCTGCTTGCAATATGATCAAATAAAGTTAAGAGAAAGAAAAATGTGCACTAATTTTATGATCTTCATCAGTCGCCCCTAATTTGTATGGTGATGAACAAAAATTTGGCATCAGAATTCTTAATTCACAAGTTGTATGGAGGCCATTAGTGGGTCAGCTTGACCGAGAGAGTGAGTGGTTAGCCAGAACTTCTGAAAAGTTAATAAAAGCTGGAGACGATGGCCTTTGTAACAAGGGAATGAAGGGCTGTATTGCAAAGATCTTCAATCTGAACATTCTTTTACACTCTCCCTCTCTCTTATAGGTATTGTTACGCCTCGTATCCGAGGCCCAAAATAAAGGTGCCACGTGGGCAGAAAGTCAAAGAAAGATTTACAAAGTCAAAGAGTGAAGAGATCAAACAAACCGAAGTCCCTTCATCAAAAGCTGAGGTCCATGCTAAGCCACTACCTCAAGGATGAAGCACTACAACTTAGGGTGAGACTCTCCGAGGATATCAAACCATCCGAAGTCCATGGAGCTGACGCTGTCCCATGCGGCAGATTTGAAGATCATTTAAAAGTGATTGATGTAACACTTGTAATAAAGTTTGTCAGTGTATCAGCCTATTATATAGAGTAGCTGATATCTTATCAATGTATTAATTGAATGAATAGAAAGTGATGTGATGCCCCGATTTAGGAGATGAGGTCACGTGGATCTGATCTAATGACCACCACGTCGACCAAAGCAGTACAAATAGGTTCTTTTTGTAAGTAATTAGGGGTTTGAATTTTGGGAATCATACATTCGAAATACACATTTGAACTCTCAAACTCATATAAACACTTGGTTGAATATTCATTTAAGCTTCTGGACAAGACTATAAGATCTCAATACACAATATAGTTACTTTTACGCATATTTTTATTGATCATCCTACATATTACCGTTTGTTATAACATAGATTATTTTGGTTTCCGTCTGACGATCGTTGCTAGTGCGATCGCGTTCGTTTCACACCGCCGGAGCTTGAACATTTTTGTCTCCCACCGCAAAGTGCCTCCCGGGTCCATTTCCTACCTATCTAATGCCATTATTCCAGTAAGAATGCGTCGAAACGGTACTTGACTTGGCAAGAGTGGGTCCGTCATATATTGAGTTCATTTTTTGGGGTCAACAAGTATTATTAAAAATTACATAGGCTACTGAAACCCTATGATGTTTGGACTCGGGTACGGGGTATCGGGTACGGGTACATATCTAAGTGTCGGATCTTTTATTATGTAAAATGTAGGATACGGTGACATGGATAAAAAGAGTCCAAATTTCGAATACGGGTACGTGGGTACGTCTTTCAAACTTCAATTTTTTTACTAATCCAGGATGTCATTTTGAATAGACCANGATACGGTGACATGGATAAAAAGAGTCCAAATTTCGAATACGGGTACGTGGGTACGTCTTTCAAACTTCAATTTTTTTACTAATCCAAGATGTCATTTTGAATAGACCAAAATTAATTATTCACAATGAAGGAAATAGATATTTAATAAGGGGTTAAGACGAATAAAATAGAATTTTAGGATTTAATTTTCAATTATGAGAATTACTAAATGTTATATAAAATAGAAAATGAGGAACTTGATTGTAATTTGGAGCACTAAGTAGCACTATATGGAATCCATTTTCATTTTATACAAACAAAACCCTAAACCACCGATACAGAGAGAGGGGGAAAAAAAAAGGAAGAAAATTGATAGAAAAAAGAAAGAAGAAGAAATAGAAGGGAAAACACCTTTCTCCACCCTCTCGGCGACGACGTTAGATTTATAGAGAGCAAAAGTGGAAAAGAAGAAAGGGAAGAGAAGAAAGAAAAGGAAGAAAGAAGAAAAAGAAGCAAGAAGAAGAAGTGTTCGGTTAAAACTCGGAGGATCTGACACATTTTCCATATCCATACCCATGTCGTGTCGTGTCCGACACGTGTACTCCCAACTATTTCAAAGAGTCCGAGCATCAGAGCTAAAACCTAGGAAAACCTCATAACTGTGCAATATAATGATCCGAGGACTAATACCTAGCCAGTCTAATGCATATTTTAAAAACATTATTGCTTTGGTTACAAATATGAGAGCAGAAGTATGACACGGTATAGCTCAAACTTATGTCTAAATTCATTCAAGAAAAAAATACTGTCATTTTTACTTTTATCTATGTTGCATGTCCATAATAAAAACATATCCTCTCAAACCAATGCATGCAGTGGAAAGGAAGCAACAGGGGGGTAAAATATCATTTGAATTTCTGCTAAGAAGTTATATAATATTTCAGAAAAATTAGCAAAAAGGGATATGCATTAATGCACAATACAAGTCTTTTTACCTTTCATTGTTTATCCTTTTCTTTTTTGGGTGGGTGGGAGCTTGGAAGAGAATGTGGTACATACCTGTATGGCATCGACCAGATACCCAGACAAAACTGATATCCAGAGTGTCAACATAGCAAGCCACCCAATTGCTTCCCACTGGGTAATCTCGGGGAGCTCGTCTTCATCAGAATTTTCATTATTCTCACTCGGCTGTGACAAATGCCAGAGAAGTTAAATCAGGTCAATGAAAACCACAGTCCAAATAAATTTCGCAAATGAATGTGTGAATAAATTGAAAAATATGCAGAATTGCATATGCAATACTTATGCTACAAGAACTCAATACTACCAGTTTCTACAAAGGATAAAAAAGAGATGCTCACCTCATCAAGAGAACCATACAGATTTGGTTGACTCTTGAGCTGAAAGAAAAGATAGCTTACATATGCAATCAGCATTATGCAGCTGCTAAATCGTGAAAGAGCTAGCTCTGACTTGCCTTCATGCACTTCCGTATGAGTAAAGTGCAGAACTGCTGGAAATAATAAACCCATGACGGCCATTAATAACAAACCTGAGTTTACCAGGGCAGCTGCCTGAAACATTTTTGACACGTATTAGCATTTCTGTACTCAGGCTAGGGGGAGAACATTAATAGGTCCAGTGGGTTCTGCTCCCACAAACAAAGTAGAAAACATAAAGCAAGTGTTCAATCCATCAAGATTTCAATCATAAATGTATTAGTCCAAATAGCATGATCCACCACCTTATTGAAATTCTGTACTTTCTGGTGATGAACCACCCCACCACAGAAGAAGGCACATCCAAGCACCAAAAGCATATTGGACAATATGGAACCCAGTAATGATTGCTGAACGACCCTTATCATCCCATTCTTCAATGCATAAATCGAAATAATCATCTCAGTAGCATTGCCAAAGGTTGCGTTTAGGAGGCCCCCCACTGCAGTTTCAACCAAAAAAGTATTAATGATGAAGTGAAATCTATTAGTCTAAATATAATCATCTGTTTGTAATCATAGTAAGGTGAAAATGTGTGTAAATCAAAAGAATGTATAATCATCCTACTGGAAGTTTTTTGGGTAAACATTGGTGTGAATTAACACAAGAATTGGAAGAATATTTTCCACTCTATTCAGAAGGAAACACATATAGATATATACACATACAATCTGTCTATTTAAGGTAATTAGCTAATTAGGTACCTATAAATTATAAAATATACAGCTAATATTATTCTGTAACACTCCCCCTCAAGTTGGAGAGTAGATATTAATCATGTCCAACTTGTTACAAAGATACTCAACCATGTTCCCATTCAATTCCTTTGTGAAGATATCTCCAAGTTGCTCTCCAGTCTTCACATAACCAGTAGAGATTAAATTTTCCTGAATTTTCTCACAAATGAAATGGCAGTCGACCTCATTGTGTTTAATTCTTTTATGATATACTGGATTTGAGGTGATATGAAGAGCAGCTTGGTTGTCACATCAGAGTTTTGCTGGTACCGAAAGCTTCAATCCAACCTCAATTAAAAGATGTTGTATCTACAAAATTTCACACGTGGCTTGTGCCATGGCTCTATATTCTGATTCTGCGCTGGACTGAGATACGACATTCTGCTTCTTGCTCCTCCAAGACACAAAATTTCCACCAACAAAGATGCAATATCCCGTCGCGGACTGTCTATCAATTTTGTATCCAGCCAAATCAGCATCTGCAAAACACTCAATGTATATATGTCCGTGATTCAGTGATTGTTATACACTATGCCAAGACCAGGGGCTCTTTTCAAGTAACATAGTATCTCTTCCAAGGCTGCCCAATGTTTTACAGTAGGTGCAGACATAAATTGGCTGACAACACTAACTGCACGAGCAATATCTGGACGAGTCACTGTGAGATAATTTAATTTTCCAACTAATCTCCTATACTTTTCCGGATCATCAAAGAATTCGCCATCATCTTTTGTAAGATGTACATTGGGAACCATTGGTGTGTTGCATGGCTTGGCTCCCATCTTTTCGATTTTTGCCAGCAGATCAAGTACATACTTTCTTTGAGACAAAAAGATCCATTTTTTGCTTCTTGTTACTTCTACTCGCAAAAAGTATTTTAGCTGGCCCAAATCTTTTGTGTGAAACTTGGTATGTAGAAATAGTTTTAGAGAAGAGATTTCTGCACAATCATCTCCTGTAATGACAATGTCATCAACATAAACAACAAGAAGAATAATACCAGCTGCTGACTGTTTGTAGAAGACAAAGTGATCGCACTTGCTCTTCTTCAGCCCAAACTCCTAAATTACCTTACTAAACTTGTCAAATCAAGCACGAGGACTCTGTTTTAGACCATACAAAGATTTCTTCATGTGACAAACTTTCCCATACTCTCTCTGAGTAACAAACCCAGGTGGTTGCTCCATATAGACCTATTCCTGGAGATCACCATGAAGAAACACATTCTTGATGTCCAACTAGTGTAAGGGCCAATCTTGAGAAGCAGCGATGGATATAAATAGGCAAACAGAGGTGAGTTTGGCTACCGAAGAGAAGGAATCCGAATAATCCACTCCATAAGTCTGAGCATATCCTTTTGCAACAAGTCTAGCTTTAAGTCTTGCCACATAACCATCCGGATTGACTTTGACAACAAAGACCCATTTGCATCCCACAGCTTTCTTGCCTTTAGGCAAATCTACCAATTTACATGTGTGGTTTTCATCTAAAGCATGTATCTCCTCACGCATCGCATTATTCCATCCAGGATGACTCAATGCTTTTTTTACTGTCTTGGACACAGAGATCGAGTCTAAAGAAGCAATTAAAGAACTAGATGCAAGAGACAGATGATCATATGAAATAAAGTTGGCTATAGGATAAATAGTTTTAGGAAGGGTACACTGACATTTACCTTTGCGAAGACTAATGGGAAAGTCAAGGTCATTTGAGGGACCATATTACCAAGTAGCTGGCGCATGACATGTGTCATTGGTCTCTTGTCTTCTGGAGTAAACGTGAATAATAGGCGGCTTTGCTGGAGCATGAGATTTTTCAATGAAAGCACCATCATCTGGTTGCTCAGTAGGAGCACATAGATGTGTAAGTTGGTAGATTAGCCACTAATCTTCCTCCTCCTGACTTGTAGACATAGAAGTAGAGGAGAAGAAAGGAGTATTCTCCGAAAAGACCACATCAGTAGAAACTAGGTATTTATGCAGATCAGGGGAGTAGCACCGGTATCCTCTCTGAAGGAGAGAATATCCCAGAAAAACACATTTCAAGGCTTTTGGATCCAGTCTAGTAACAGATGGCCTTACATCCCGAACATAACAGGTGCTTCCAAATAGTCATAGTTCCACAGGGAATAGTGACTTGTTTGGAAAAAGAACACTGTATGGGACATCACCATTAAGTATTGTAGATAGCATGCGATTAATCAGAAAACAAAACATCAACCCAGAACTGCTTAGGAACCTTTGTTTGAAACAAAAGAGCTCGAGTCATCTCAAGTAGATGTTTATTCTTCCTCTCAGAAACTCCGTTTTGAGGAAGAGTATCAATACAGGAGGATTGGTGTAGAATTCCATGTTGAGTCATGTAAGTCTAAAATGAGTCTGATAAGTATTCTTTAGCATTATCACTTCGTAGTATATGCACAGAAGTATTAAATTATGTTTTAATTTCAGCATAAAAGGCACAAAAATGAGAAAACACTTCATATCGGTTTTTCATAAAATAAATTCATGTCATTCGTGAAAAATCATCCACAAAAGTAATAAAATATCTGAATTCAGTTTCAGACACAACAGGACATGGTCCCCAAACATCAGAATAAACCAACTTAAAAGCAGACTCGACTCGTTTATTCATTCTTGGACCTAACGAGCTACGGTGATGTTTTGCAAAGTGACATGACTCACAATCTAGTGTAGATACTGATATGGAACTGAGGACACAACTTCTTCAACACAGGCAGAGACAGATGTCCTAATCGACAATATGCTTCAACTGGAGAGATGACACTGGAACAAGCAACAGATCGAGGTACCCACGTATCAAGAATATAAAGACCATCAGATACATATCATTTACTAATAATCTGCTTCGTCATAAGATCTAGAAAAGACAATGATCAAGAAAGAATGAGATACAACATTTAAGATCCTTGGTAAGTCTACTTACAGAAATCAAATTGAAAGCAAGTTTTGCTAGACTTAGAATAGATGCCAAGGTAACAGAAGGAAACACACGTAGATATATTCACATACAATTTGTCCATTTAAGGTAATTAGCTAATAAGGTTCCTATAAATCTATATATTATACAGCTAATCTTATTCTGTAACAATTGGAAACATATGAAAAAAATATGAGACGTGTCCGTAACGAAAGGTCTAACACAAGTAGATTCCCAACATACATCAGACATTCATGTTCCCAACTCCAGCTGAAATGATATTTCCAAGTCAAACCATATTCAATTTGGTGAATAAGAGAAGAACACAGCCCAATAAGCAATCAAAATAATCTAGTATAACTAACAAGAGACAATCCAACATCCTTTTATCTCCTTCAAAACGAATCATTTGGCATCTCTTAGAACAATATCTTAGCAGAGACTTTTGACAATCTCATTTTTTATCTGCTCTATGTCAAGTGAGTCAAATTGATTGAACAAGAAATGAAGAAAAGAAAGGTGACCATCTCCCCTTCTCTGTATCCTTGCTTAGAGAAAATTGTTTAGTGGACTTCACATAATATATCGTCATAGTATGTAATTAATCGGTGACAGCTAATTCTATTTTACAACCCTTATGACCTCTTAGGCTACCATTTAGCTTAGGGGTGGACAAAATGTCCAGGGCAAAACCAAACTTAGCGATTCAATTCGATTCTAACAAAAAAAATTATGGTTTTGGTTCTCTGAACCATTTGGTTATAGTTTTGGTTCAGCAACTTAATGTTTAATTTTATTTTTTATATATATTAATTAGTGGAGACCCTATTTTTGTATTAATTGGAGACTGCCCATTAATCGGTTATCGATCATTAAAGCTAGCTCATTAATTTTGTACACCCTAATTTTGTATTGATTTGAATCATTTCTCCTTTATTCCTTTTCAATTTATACAACGTCGCAGCTAACTGACACCTCATTTTATCACGTTAGTGGAGGAAACTCTTTCAAGATCTGAAAATGAAATTGGTCGGCCACTTAAAAAACCTTTAAACTATTTTTTTTACTTTAATTGTTTGATGAATTGTTTCTATTTTTCACAAATAGAGGAAAATTCAATAAACATTCATGGAGTAGTAAAATGTTAATGATTATCTGTAAAAGTGGACTATAAAAGTTTTGTATAATTCATCCTTTACTGTGAAGGCGTGCCGTCAAAACTGCTGCAATTAATTTAGTAGGTATTGTTATTATTTATTAAACAATCTTTTGTATGGGAATGCTAACTGATTTGTGTATTCAAATTATGACTATATTTTGCTTGTTAGTTTGGACTTATGATTAATAATTTAAACTTGCTGAATTGTTGATGTTTATTTTTTTTTTTTACTTGGGTATATATTACTAACTTATGAATATTGTGTAAATCCGAAAATTTAAGAAATGAAACTAGAACTAAACCAGTCGGTTTGGTCTGGTTCCATATCTTAGAAAAAACCATTTGGTTCCATTAAAAAAAATAAAAAAATCCATTGGTTCATGATTCGGTTCGGTTCTCTTGGAACCAGAATCAAATGCAACCATGTCCACCCCTAATTTAGCTGCTGCGAGCGAGGATAGGAAGCTGGGTCCTCAACCTATCCCCCAAACACCATTGCCTCCACCAAATTATGTTCACCATCTAGGGGCAAAAGTATACAACTTGCAATGCATCTCCAATATTGCATCTACTACAACTTCTCCATAAGTACTTTGAACAATAAGGTTTTCCGCATATCCTCCAAGCTTTTCTTCATGTGTGACTCACTTTATATGAACAAGGGATACAGACTTCTTCACTACAATTTGAGTCCTGGATCCAACAGTGTGACTGCATACACCAGTAAAGTAGTATCACCATCAGAACCTTCATCCATGCACTGCAAATGGACAGGTTTATTGCCTCTCTGAATCTATTACTAAAATCGATTGGTTGATGGAAGCTGCTGACCCTAAAAGATTTATTAAAGAAAAATACAATGTTGATTTTGTTACAAAAGTGCTTTGAAAGTATAACTTGTTACATCCACCTGAAGCTTTCTTCCACTAGTTCAAGCAGCCAGAGCAGCAATATACATACTTGTCAACATACCAATAACATCCTTTAAAGATACGCTCTAGAATCAACACTTACATGAACTCCTCATTTGATATAACTTTTAAGCCCTAATGAATATATAGTGATTTCCTCAATCCTGCCTCCACCAACAACAATGACAATACAAGTAGGTTGCTTAATTTTGAAAAAACTCCACAAGTATCCTAATGAATTCTATGCCAATGCTAATCTTCACCGTCAAAATACTCTTCAAATTCTTGTACCACCTTTATCTTTTCCTTTTTCAAGACAACTAATAAATTTTCCATCCACTATACTTTATTAAGCCCTGATATAGCTGGAGGAAAAGGTCAACACCTCATACCTTTTAGTTGCAATATTCCCAAAATGCAACTGGCAAGGAATTTTCCGAATGCATTTCAGTCTAAAGTTTGAAAATCTATATGCCATAAGCACCATATACACAATAGGATGGCAGTTCATGGGGAAAATGAAGCAAATATAAAACATTAGTTCTTTCAAGCAATATTTTCCTCGTGATATTACAATGTCAAAAACTGTTCACACTCTAACCAGGAGACTTTAAGCATTGATGGGGCCACTTTGAAGGTAAATTTACTAAGAACTTTAAAGGAATAAGGAAAATAAATGTAGATAACACTACCTGTAGGCCCCGTATAAAATGCAAGCTGTCTGCAACAGAATGGTAAGCACAGGAATATTAGTTCATTTCAAAGATAAAAGAAAATGAAAAATGTCACGCAAAAGCATAAACTCCACTTCTGAACACTTACTCAGTCAAATAACCCAGACGCTCCGCCAAAGGAGTAATGCCCACTAAGCTGAAGAAGAAGACAAATTTACACATACTGATGTTAAGAGGGAATGTATCAGAAACGTTTCAGCATAATCCTTTCCTAATGAATAGGACAGAGAAATAAAATTTCCAGGGGAGTTTTATAGTTCTTACATGTTTCTTGCTAAGATAGTGCAGCACTATTGCAATGGGCCCAAATGGAAGCAAAATGTTTATCTTTGCTTTGATTAAGACGATGTAGATACTCCTAAGCAGACTGATCTGCATCTTTCTTAAGCCCGATAAAGAGGAAACTTTTGAGGGTGAAATGACATGGATTGCCTCAAAATTGAAAGATTGGCTTTTGTTTGTTGGCTGAGTTGAGTTAAATGGGATCTCCTCTTCAGATTCAAGGTCAACATTTTCCTCAATGGATTCCATATTGACGAACCCAGGCAATTTCCCTGATAAACTGAAAATCATACAATACATATATGTTGAGAAAATATTAATTTGTCGTGTAGGCCTATATACATAACTCAACATGTAGGCATACATATGTAACTCATTGTGTATAAAGACTAACTTAAAGTTATCTTATAAGGATTTTGAATTATTGGGTATTGGACATCTAAATAAAGTGTGAGCTAAATATATGTAGAGACCAGCTTCATTAGGGTTGTATTTGACGATTCATGTGTAATTCTCATTCTTTGTGTCATCCCATCAACACAAGAATATAAGAAAACATATTGAAGAGGAAGATCCAAAACTCATAATCAAGAATAGGAAATTAACAATCAAAAAGAAGGAATTGAGACAATCAACATTATGGAACAAGAAACCAAAGTCAAGAACAACTAAATAATTAAAAGACCCAATATTCAAAATGAAAGATTAAGAAACCAAACATGAAGAGAATGTAGTTGATCTTCAAGATTAAAGATCTAGTAATACAGAATCATTCCCAATAAATTAAGGTATGTTCCGCATTTAATAATTCTCGTGGTGATTTAACCGTGGGATTTTGGCAACAAAGTAATTAGGTTTTCAATTCTTAAGATTTAGAATTTCATAAAATTTTAACAATTGGTATAAGAGCTAACTAACTCTATGTTAAACCATTGAGAATAAAGAAAGAATTTTAAGGTTGAAATTCATACTTATGATTTCTCAATTTTGGAATGTGAATATCGAGCCCTAAATTTCAAAATTTTGGAATTTTTTTTGGAAATTTCTGGGAAAATGATGAACAGTGGCAGCCGGAGCGCTGCGCTACGATACTAGTTTCCCAACGCCGCAACATTGCCAGGGCACTGTAGGGCCTGGCAGCACACCGGAGTTGCAGTGCCCAGTTTTGGGTGTTGCCTCTGTTCGGATTTTAATTTTTTTTAAAAAACACAAAAGAAGAAAAAATAAAAATTAAAAGGTAAAGGGCAATCAAATTCAAATCTTGGTACTAAAGTTTCTTTCGGATTACTAATTTTCTAAAATAAATTAATTGAAACATGTTACTAAAATAAACTCTTGTCTAAACTAATTTATTTGGAATATTAGAATGGTTGTGTACGTAATTCATGCGGGTATTGATTGACCCAAATGAAGGTCAATATTTAACCAAATTATTTGCACACCCGTGGTAATTAATACGTGACAATTATAAAGTATATTTTTATGTGAACATTGAGTCGGTCCAAAGATAGACTTAATGTTTGAGATGATTTATTATCAATATTCGATTATTACACTAAACGTACCACTTACAAATTGATATTTCTGTCCAAAGGCTAAATGTCAATGTTGTGCCTGATCTCTAGCGATGGGGCCCACCATTATTTGTATTATTGATTGATCAATATAGATTTCCATGTGAACATATTAATTAGGTTCAAGTTCTCTATTCAGTTAATCCAACCATTTCTGCAATAACTGTCAACATCAATTCAATTCATGTGCTTGAACCAAAGTTCAAGGGCTAGGAAAAGAACGTTTGTATCATTTTTGACAACATGGATCTAAACTTTGCATTAAGGACTGAACAACCCACTACTCTTACGGATACGAGTTCCACTAATAAAACGGGACTAGGATAAGTGGGATTGTTCAAGCCGTGTAAGTCTTATAATCATACAGCATGGAATTTGAGCAACATTCAGGTAGAGCTGTGTCCGATAAGGCAACTACTGCCAAGAAATTTCTTAAAGAAATTGAAAAACACTTTACAAAAGGCGATAAGGCCGAAACTAATACGCTTCTGGAAAACTTGGTTGCACTAAAGTATAAGGCTAAAGAAAACATAAGAGAGTACATCATGAAGATGTCTCATCTTGCTTCAAAACTAAAGACATTAAAGTTTGAGGTGTCTGATGACTTGCTCGTGCATTTAGTTTTGATTTCCATTCAGTTTGCCTCTTATAATAAAACATTGCAAGTGAATTCACGTGGTATTAAACGTAAATTAACTAATGAGAATTTCGTTCGTTATGGCACAAGTGATCGGTCACATCTCTCAAAAGAGAAAGGAAAAGCTTGTGTTAGAAGGAATTCTTAACCCTCTTGATTTTTCTGATTTAAGTGTTTGTATTAATTACATTAAAGAAAAACTAACAAACATAAGGAGATTAGGTGTCAATAGAACTTCAGACGTCTTAGAACTAAATTCATACGGATATCTGTGGGTCATTTCCTTCGGCTTCTTGAAATGGTCAATAATCATTTATTACGTTCACGGACAATTTTTCTCATTATAGCTACCCGTATCTCATTCATGAGAAATCTCAATTACTGGACATATTCAAGGCTTACAAGGCTAAGGTTGAAAATCGACTCAACAAAAGAATAAAACATGGAGATATAGTTGTGGTGGTAAATACTATAGCAGATACGACGGATCAGGAGAATAATGTCCAAGGTCTTTTGATAAATTCCTATAGGAATGTGGAATCGTCCTACAGTACACCATATCAAGGTCCCCTAGTATGAATGGTGTTATTGAGGGACGAAACAGAATACTTAAAGACATGATAATGAGTATGGTTAGTCATTTCACCTTACTAGAATCACTCCAAGAAAAACACTAAAGATTGCAACTTAAATTCTCAATAAAGTTTCAAGTAAAGCAACTGTTAAAGGGTTACAAATTTTTAAAAATCCCACTATTAGGTCAATTTTTCAAAATGGGAAATGTCCGATTTTTTGAGGATGTGAAGTTTGCGAGGATAAGGTTTTAAAGTTAAAGATTTTGTCTTTGAAGAAGAATACAATGATTAGGATCAACCGATCAAGGACATTCTTGTTTCAGATCTTGTTCAGAAGTAATTTCGGATCAAAACAATATTATAAAATCCCCTGTACACAATCAAGAGATTATTACAAAAAAAACAAACTCAATCACCTCAACAACAAATGCCATTAAGAAAATTTACTAGAGAAAGTAGATAGGCAATCTCGAATGACTTTATAGTGTTTCTCCAAGAAAATAAGAATGACATTGGATTGATGGAAGAAAATTTGATCAATCAGCTTTCATAAAATCGTGCAAAAGAAAAATTCTCAAGAGTTGATTGATCTCATGAATAAAGAGATAAAATTCATGAAAGATAATGTCGTTTGGGAACTTATCCCATTGCTTGAAGGTGTCTATTGGTTGTAAATGGATATTTAAAACCAAGAGAGATTTGAAAGGTAATATGGAGAGATATAAGGATCGTTTTGTTGCCAATGATTTTCCTCATAAGGAAAGCATTGACTTTAAAGACTCTCTCTGGTTTTTATTAAAGACCCTTTTAGGACTGTTAAGGTACTTGTGCCAGATTTTAATTTTGAGCTACATCGGATCGTTTACATATTATAGAAATCTATCTATGGGTTTAAGCAGGCTTCTCATCAATAGCATCACAAATTTCATTAAACAATTATCTTGTTTGGTTTTGAGATGAATGCAGTTGATGATTGTGTATATCACAAATTCAATGGGAGAAAGCATATTTTCCTGGTATTGTGCGTTGATTAGATATTGTTTGCCTGCAATAATATAAGCTTATTGCACGCAACAAAGATATTTCTATGATGAAATTTTGAAATAAAAGATTTTGATGACGCCTCTTTTGCGTTAAGGATACAGATACACCGAGGATCATTCTCAATGTATTTTGGATTATCACAAAAGAGTAATAGCAACAAAGTTCTTAAGAGATTTGGGATGTAGAAAAGTAAACCAGGTGATGCCCTTATTGCTAAGGGTGACAACTTTAATCTCAATCAATGCCCTAAGAATAAATTTAAAGAAAAAAAAATACAGAAAATCCCCTATGCTTTAATAGTTGAGAGTTTAATGTATGTTTAGATTTGCACACATTTGAATATAGCATTTATTGTTGAAATGCTGGGTAGATATTTAAGTAACTCTGGTATAGGATTTTGGAAAGCAGCGAAGCGTGTTATTCGGTATCTACAGAGAACTAAGGATTATAGGATCCATACAAGAAATCAAACCAATTGGAAATCATTGGATATTCTGATTCTAACCGTGGAATATGACTGCGAAATTTTGTCACTAGGCTGCACATTTTGGATGGAATTAAAAGAATACTTAAGTTATTATGTGACAATAGCAGTCTGGTATTCCAACAGGAGCTCGATGATGTCTAAATTTATAGACATTAAGTTCCTAGTTATTAAGGAAATAGTTCAGAGAAGTCAGAATTCTATAGATCATATAGGGACAAACTCTATAATTATGGATCCATTTACTAAATTGTTGTCACTCAAGGTCTTTATAAGCATAGTGCTCACATAGGTGTTGCATTTTTTGATAATATGCCAGTTTAGTGAGAGTTTGCATTTGGATATTGACTGTTTTAGGCACATAATTTTATCCGTGGATATTCGGTTAAATTCAGAAATAAAGTATCAGTTGGAAATAGGCATGTTTGGGTCCTATTACATGTAATTTACATACTACTCATCCATACTTGATCTATATCATTTGATTGTGTTCATTTATGTAATTGATGTGTTCAGTTATGATACTAGTAACGGAAACTGCTTTGATCCTATATTGACATAATTAATGGACGAAATTGTTCGGAAATACTTTAAGTTATAATAGTAAAAGTTTTGAACTCATAAAGTTATACACATTTATAAGGTGACCCAAGTGGGAGATTGTTGGAAAAATATTAATTTGTCATGTGGGAATGCATATGTAATTAATTGTGTATAAAAACTATCTTAAAGTTAAGTACATTTAAAGTGATCTAATAAGGAATTTGAGTTATTGGACTTTGGACAACTAAATAAAGTTTGGGCTAAATATGTGTAGAGATCGAATCCATTATGGTTGTATTTGACAATGGGCGAATACATATGAAAATATAAATAGGGTTATGATCCCCAATTCATGTGTGATTCTCATTCCCATCAACACAAGAATATAAGAAAAAATATATCAAAGATGAAGATCCAAAACCCATAATCAAGAATAGGAAATTAACTATCAAGAAGAAGAAATCGAGACAATCAAGATTATAGAGCAGGAAACCAAAGTCAAGAACACGAACTCAAGAATTAAAAGAGCCAATATTCGAAATTAAAGATTAAAAAATCAAGCATAAAAAGATTGCAATTCATCTTCAAGATTCAAGATTCAGAATCAAGATCCAGTAATAAAGAATCATTCCAAAAGAATTGAGGTATGTTCCGCACGTAATAATTCTCTCGGTGATTTAGCTGGAGGATCTTGGTAATCAAGTAATTAGGTTTTCAAGGTCTTAAAATTCAGAGTTTCATAAAATTCAAACAATATAAACTGAAAATCGTACAACACATTTAAACACAATTTCTTCTAATATATGAGGCCATCAAATAGATCCACTCACCTCGATGTAATGATATACAATGCTTGACCATAAAGATAAGATTATTACTTCTCCTGCAAAAGAAGTTCGAAATCAGCCCATCAGACAACAAAGATTCAACCTTAAAACTAATTTATGATCTTGAAAGTGCATAAAGCCCCTATTCGAAAACAGGAACTTCAAACCAGAACTAATATAAACTTTACTCGCATTAAGATTTGAAAAATGGCCATAATGTCAAAATTGATAGTAATGAAAAATGCGAAACTCTTTCCCAATCGAAGTCGAACATAGTCAACAAAAAAATGAAAATGTATAACAAGCAAATGCCCCTGATCAATTCAAAAAAAGAAAAAAGAAAAACACTAAGCTTACAGAAAATTCATATTGAACATGAAATCCAAGCATTTGACAACTGCTATTAAAGAAGTATAAAATACAAGGTATACACACAAACTCAGATCAAAGATTCTTAAAACAGAAATTAGAGGAACCCAGAAAAAAAAAGAGAGTAGCAGTTAAAATGTTGAAAGCTCTACCTTTCTGAAGTAATAAAGATTTTTGCTTTTAACCGATCCAAAATTTGAACCCACCAAATTATTAAAAGTTATATTAAGATAAATTTCTCTCTATACGTGTTCGTATAGAGAGTAGTGGAAGAAGTATAGAGGAAGGGAAGACTGTTTCAAGTTTCAACAGACTTGGAGATAAGTCTGTGTTCTTGAGGTGGGAGAGGTGAATACTGAATAGAAATGAATGACTTTTGAGGGGGCGGCAGCTAGATGCAGGAATCAGGATGAAGTTTCGCAGTAACGTGTAATTTTCCATTTAATTTTAATTTCAATCAACTGCTAATTCTTGATTGTGGAGTATTAATTATGTGTTTAATTTAATTAATCTCAGGAGATTAGGGAGATCAGACAGGAAAAGAAAAATATCTCGTCCTATGATCGAAGATATTTGGTACAGGGAAATGAGTTCAAATGGCCAACACTCACCAATTTTTTGTCCAAATGTCCTTTGACCAAGATGAATAAAAGAAAAGTAATTTTAGTTATTTAAAAGTTTTAAATGTCTAT